>KN501919.1:2872-17504 GCA_000787155.1 Scartelaos histophorus | reverse complement strand
TAAAATAAAATAAAATAATTTATTTGTATGTACCCTTTAAAATACAACTAAGTGATGCACAGTTGGAGAGCTCGTTAGGTCAGTGTCGATGCATATTATATTATCTCTTCCTTTTTTTTAATACAGATTTTTTTCCCAAGAGTTGATTTGTGAATAGGAGCTTGCATGTAGAAAGTGGGTCTTGTGAATGTAGGTCTTTGAGACTGTGTGTGTGGCTAAAGCAGGCTTACAGTGATAATCCTCTTCACAGACACCCATCTGACGAGTTACAGGACCGGCCCAGACAGACACAATCCTATTTTTTATCAAACATCAGAAGGATAAATATATTGCTTTTATAATTATGTTCCAAATCGTATGTCAATCAAAAAAGAAACAAAAACCATAGAGAAAGCGCGGCCTCTGTTCCACTGTCTTGGTTTCTGAAGAGTCTTCATCACTTCCTGGTCTTGTTTTGACCACTCATTAAAAACAGAAAGCCGTGGATCCTAAAATAAGTCCCAAAATGCTGTTATTAAAAGCCTAATGAGAGCATGAGCACAGGAGAAGTAACAAACTGTCTTAGAACCAAAATGTTTCCTTCTCCTGTTACCTAACCTTCTTTCTTTACACCACTTTTCTAAGGAGAATAAGAATAGGTCATACACAAGGATTATTTGTATTTTTTTTTATTTTGGCATTTCTTTGTTTTGCATTTATATTAAGCAAAGTGCATCTTATTTTCTTTTTCTCATCAACACATTGCACAATACATAAATAATGATGCATATAAAATGTCTTCATATTTACAATTAATAATATATTTATATATAACATAAAATACATTTTCACTTCTTATTTCATTTAATTAAATCTTAGTCATTTATAAACAAAGTCTGTTAGAATACTTCTTCATCGAAACCCTTTTTTCACTGTGAACAAAAAGGTGAGTTAGTCCATGGGAAGAGGGCCTGCTGCTATCGAGTATTGAAGATGACTTCTAGCCAACACGGGCAGCTGCTGATGAACTGTCTTGTGTAGCACTGTCCCCATCCTTTGACAAAGCTTATCTGAACCGTGAAGCCCGTGCGAGGCTGTTGTGTGAACTCGTGGTCATTGGGTCTCTGTAGGCTACACGCCTTGTCATAGTCAAAAGCCTTAATCGAAAAACCGGGAAACACCTTGTGCACTAGCAGCGTGCGCGAGTCCGGGTTGTCCAGTGTGGCCGACTTGATGAAGATGGGATAGCAGCTGCGGTTGTAGACCCACACCCCATCGGGCTCGCGCGTCAGCTGGATGCCATAGCCAATCTTGGCCCGCACCATCTGCACCAGCTGGGACTTGTTGTCAGAGCAGAGCTGGCCCAGGCAGAAGCCGTTCCCCTGAGGTAGATCATAGAAGATGTCCAGAGAAGACTCCTGGACTGAGTAGAGGCGGCCCACACGCGTTTTCTCCTCCCAGTACGCCACCACGCACCAATGGGCCCGTTCACCAGACCCCTGCATTACCAAGGAATCTGAAAACACACAAACGCCTGGTTACACAACATGCAGGTATGAACTGCACAACAGAGACAATGTAAACATGAACACATGATGAAGAGTTTCAAAGTGATCAGTGATGAGTGGCAGTGATGTGGACTCCCCAAGTGAAACATGTTTAAATCTTGAAAACAATAGTCTCCACAGCCTAATCCACAAACTGTTTGGGAACTAAGAGCTGTGAGTCGTGTTATGAAGAAGGAAAACCACGCTGGAATTCTTGGACATGAGACAAGAGAAGCAACTTGGAAAGTCTAGCAGGCAAGTGTCCACACGCACTACAATATTTGTCTAGGCATTAAATGCTTATCTTCTGTCTGGCTTTCTGTAATAGCCCTGCCAACAATGTTCTGATGTCAGCACACTGTCCCATTTCTTGCGTTAATGCAAAAAGATGACTCGCTTTTGTTAATTTCCCCTATTTTTCCGGGTAAGCACTTGCTGTTTAGCTGACGAGCAACATGCGACTCAAATGTGGTGTCTGAACTGTTGACAAGTCAGGCCTCTCCGATCTAAAGTTTCCCCGAGTGTAAAAGAAGTGTAGCACTGGCTATGCTCCATTTTCCAACCCCCCTGCTCCCCTCTTTGCACACCCCTCTCCCCTTCATATCTCTATTCCACAGAAATCTGGCTCCCAGCAAAAAAAGTGGGAGCCAGTCAGGCGCAAGGGAAGTGGAGGGAGACAGAGGCAAAGAAAGGGGTGGGGTGCGGTAAGGAGGAATGCTTTTCACATATTTTGACTGTTACTTTGGCAAACTCGCTTCCTCTACTGATTTTAAGTGTCTCCAGTGCTTTTAGGGTCATCACCGACGTAATTCCTCTGACATCTATCAGCAAACCCACAATCTTTTCGGCTTCCTGTCACTCTTGAAAGTGCACGCTAAAATCTAGGAATGGTGAAAGACACACATTGAAGGGTTAAAAAAGCTAAAAGAGGGGAAATATATATGAGAGAGGAGGGGGTTAAACGAACAGAGCCTCTCTCTTATGGAGCCATTCCTGGGTTCTTCCCATACCCCACCCCTCCCCCATTTCATCTAGTGGTAGCTGTGAATGTAACCGGTAATTTGGAAGGTCCCGTCTGAGACAAACTGCAATGTTAATGGAGCAGGATCTGTGCTGGCCCAAGCAGACTCACCGCGGCCTGTCATTAGACTTCATTAGACACTGGGAGGAAGGGGAAAAAAGGAGCAAAAAGAGGAGACTGGAGGGTAGACAGAGACAGAGGAGGAGGGGTGTGTAGGAACAGGGGGGAAGCATGCTTCTCATAAAACAAGGGGTCTGTGTGCTTTGAAGTTGGTCAGAGCACAGCCTAGGGGAGTTTATCGTAAATCCATCCGTGCGCACAGTTCGGAGAACTAAGTCCCGGGCTCTCTACCTTTGCCTAAATGGAGGAAAAAGTATTTATCCAGGAGATAAGAGGCCCAAAGTGTCTTTTGTGCCTCAAATTGATGTCAGCAGTGTCGACAAGCCCGGCCCATCCACTGCACTCATATCTGTTTAACATGTACGCACAGGAACAGCCGGAGTTGATAAGGAGGACGTTGGCCTTTCTTAACAGCTGACAGAGGGCCTGCTGGCGGAGCTCACCTGTGGGGCCCAGTGTGTGTGTGTGTGTGTGTGTGTGTGTGTGTGAGAGAGTGTGTGCGTGTGCGTGTGCGTGTGTGTGTGTGTGTGTGTGTGTGTGTGTGTGTGTGTGTGTGTGTGTGTGTGTGTGAGAGAGAGTGTGTGCGTGTGTGTGTGTGTGTGTGTGTGTGTGTATGTTTGTTATTTCTGAGAGAGACAGGCCCTGGCGTCAGAGGTCATTAGAGCGGCTGCCTGTCTGAGCCTGTCATTGCAGCCTGAAAACACCCTGCTATTCACTAGGCGGCTCAACCCTCCCTCACCACTGCTCCGAGCGCCAGCGAGGGAGACAAGTCAAGGAAGTGCACACACCATTTTACTTTGGCTAAAGAGGTTATATCCTGAATTCAAGTGCCAATCTATTTAATCAGCCAACAGAATTACTGCACAGCAAACTTTGGTTGAAAAATGCCACAGCATATATATCTAGGTAAAAGGTTTGTAGTGAACATGAAAGCTACTTTACACAAGTCTATAGGGAAAATGCATTGGATCTAATCTCATACAGACACAAGCACCAAACCACTTTCAATCTACTGTAAGCCAGACAAGATTCAATCTGATTTAAACATTTTATACCACTTCTCTACCTCTTTGACAGGAATGTTGTCTAGTATTCACACTGCATATTTCCAAAAGCAAAGTGTTTTAATACTTAGAGCGTGACAGTAAGTATATCTATAAATACATTGATTTGCAACTAGAGTTTATATAAAACAGGCGTGCTTGTGTTCAAGTATCTGAGCACAGACAGAGAGACTCCTCCATCTGTGGGGCACAGCCTTGAGGAGACTGTGTTCACAGCTTGTCCTGACAGCCAACCAGCTTACACCTCATGAGTAATGCTTCTTGCAAAGTACACACTAATGTCGCACTGACCGGTGACAACACAACACGTCTTACTGCAAGTGCAAGGCTCATTTCACTGAATTTGAATTTTTAACATGCGCCTTGAGCGTGTTTTCAGGGGTTTCGCGTGTGTCAAGGTGTGAGGTGTCTGTCTGCTCACATTGCTCAGGTTTCAGTCTGACACTATTTCAGGTGCTCCCAGCGATAGGTGCAGTGTGTATGTCAGCGCGTGTCGTCACTGTGTCTGCGCCCCCCAGCCTGGTTAAATCAAACTTTGGAACGCTATAGTTTCAGGTTCAGTTATATCATATCAAAATTTGCATGGTCACAATTATTTTGGTACTAAATATCCTGTCTCTCTTTGGATTTTTATTTATTTATTTACTTCATGCAATTTACTTCTACTTAAGTCTGAAACAAAGTAAAATTTGCACTGTAAACTGAATTTCAAGACCTAAATCACTACCTTAACTTGAGAATCACAATAGGCCCATTCAGGATTTTCCCCAAATTGGCCCTGTGTGTTTTTGGGATGTCTGTCTATCCCAAAGCATTAGTGCGTCTGTGTGTCTGCGCCGTGTGGACTTGCCCACCTGCCTGTCTGTGCTGTGGCCTTTTAGCCTTGTGTCTCTAGGCTGCTTCTCAATTGGAGATAAGCTGGCTAGCTAGCAGCCCTGAGCCATCTGTCACACCAGACCTTTTGGCTCTGCTTTGCTTCCACCTATTGCCCCAGGCCTGTCCCATTCTGGCCGGTCCCATGAGCTTACCACAACCCCCCAGTAGACTAATATCATTACTAGTGCGGCACATAAACCCCAAATGCACTGGAGCTCAATACTGAGATGGTCCAGAAGTAAATTTCTCCTCATTTTTCTCTCATAGACATTCTGAAAAACAAAAACAAGACCTATAATTTGATTTAAAGTCTGGTTCTGATTCTTTATAAACTGTTAAGTTTTAAAACATTTGGCAGAATATAGGAATTTAAATTTGTTTTTAGCACTTGCAACAATCGCATTATGGATATTAGTTACTACACGGCCAGTCCAAGACGTCTTTGAACTCTGGTAATTGAATTTTTCCAAACGTCTATGGGAAAAATGAATGGAAATTTTATTTCTGGAACTGGAGCCAACTTCAAAGTGGGCGAGACTGTTGAGCTCCATAAAGATTTATAATAATGCCACCAGCTAAAATACAGAAATATAAAACAAATAGTGCATTGGTCTTTATATTGGTCTTTCTATATAGTGCTTTTATGAACACTCAAAGTTGGCCTAAAGACAAACTGGCGTCATGTTTTCTATAGGTCCATAATGTATTTAAAAGGCGATTAGCCTATGTTTTAGTAAGCCAGTCCAGGCGTCTATTCAAGAGCTGGTGCAATACTTTCACTATGCTGCAACTGTACATTAAAGAGGGTGGATTCTGCACAGAAATTGTTAACCTCCCTGTGGATTTTAATGCAACCCTCTCTTTAGGAGCAGACGCCATGCGAGCTGAGACAATTGGACTTGCATGGAGTGGAGGAGGGGCAACGGAGCCGAGGGGGAGGGGTCGCAACAGTCTGCTGGGTTTCTTCTTGCAGAGCCAGAAACACAGTCTGGAAAGGTTAATCATTACCTCTGTCTGACTCCACACATACACACAACACAAGTCACTACTATTCTTAAAAGTCAACACACTCACACACTCCCACTAGTTGAACTTTAGCAGTGGACCTGACACTTACAATAGTAAATAGTGAGCAAGCTCTTGAGAACTGTCTTATTGATCCCTGTGAGCTCTGTGTAAGATGTGTTGACTCAAATGCATAATGACCCTGGCGTCATCAGACGGCCGCACAGCGAAGAGAGGAATAGGGAAGACCTGAAGGAAATAGCTAGAGGGGGAAGGAAAGAACTCTTCACGGTGCCTTATTTTCTAAGTCAACACCCTCTCTCAACCCGGGGAAAGTCTATTCTCGGGGTCAAGGGTCACGCTGGAGGCATTCACTTTGTTCTCTGCAGTGCTGTAGAGTATGTAGCTCTAGCACGATTTTTTTTTTTTGGACAGAGCATAGTTTTAGCAGATAGACCTCTACAAGACAAGTACAAGTCGTGCATTCAAAAGCAAATGTATTACTCATTATAAAACAGTTAAAAATGTATCAGGAGGGATGCCATTTCTCAAATAGAGTTGGTCTTTTAGGGTGTGCATTATGTAAGATACAAAAGCCCCTGCACCAACACCACCGCCGCCGCTGCTGCTGCCCCCTCCCTGCCCTCAGAGGAAACCTAAACAGGCCCTGATGGCAGGAAAACCACACAGGGGAGTGGCAGAGTTTTGCTATCTGCTCATCTAACTCTGTGCAGATAGACAGAATGAGCTGCAGACACGCCATCTCTTACATGAACCATCCGGCCAAGCCAAGGAGAAGATAAGACCATTTTCCCTTCAAATGCATCAATCACTTTATCTCTGAAAGTTTTTGTTTTGACTACGGATTCCACTTTCAGAATCTTCTCAAATGGACTGACGTTTTCTTCCCCTTGTAGGGTAAAAAAAACCTTCCAGATACTAATATACACTACAGGAACTAGATCGATACTGGAAATGTCACTTCGGCGAGGCAGAACGTTACCTTTCCTGACTAGTTTTAAACCTAATTAACAGGTTTTATGAAGCATTTTAAGGGATCAACATCAGTATCGTTGTGCAGAACCTTTCCGGACTATCTGTATCCCGACAGTTTTTACGTCACTTCACGATCTCACGCACGGGTATCCTCACCGATTTCTCAGGGCGACAAGACAAATAACTACGATGTCATCCGACGAGACCTGTAGTCTGCGTCTCAAACCAACATGTTACGGCCCGATGGACAGACAAGCTCGGCACACAAACTCACACACACACACACACACTGGCATTGTTGTGTCGTGGGAAACTGTAAACCCAGCGGAGACAACCAGAAGAACAAGTTGGCTTTTGTTTGGTGTTGATAATCAGCTCCTAATAACTACCTCAGAGTATTTGTCAATGAGCACGTGCGATTATGTTCACTGCTTGTGGTTTGCGATAGGCCCTTCAGACTCGGCTCCCGACTGGCTGTCACTCAAAGAGAACACAATTGAGAGCATGAATGAGCGGGTGGAGACAGCTCGGCTCCGTGTCAGACTAGAAATCGGAGACATGTACATTTATATAGAAATATGTCTGTGATTTCATTTCCACATTTGTCCCGCGTCATGGAGGGGCGGGCCGTGCTTCTCCTTCAGCCTCTTCTTCTTCTTCTTCTTCTTCTTCTTCTTCTTCTTCTTCACATCTCCATATACTCAGGAAATGTCAGAATCCACTTCCACGGGGTGACTATGAACCAAAACAATGTCCATCTTGTTCTGGGCTCCACTCCAGCTTTGGCCCTCATCCAGATCTGCATGGCCCACCTTTCATTCCTGCAATACTAGGGGAGGCTAACCGGGTAATGCTACTGTAAACTGGTAGAAAAAGCACCGACACGATTATAATGTGTTCATCTAACAACCATTCCTTGTTTTTCCTCCCCTCCATCTAGCTTTCCTTCGTTGCTGTTTTTTCGATTTGCACAGCATAATGACACAGGGTGGAGAACAGAGGACGGCCAAAAGTAAAAATTACGTCCCTTGCCAAGAGGCGGCTTGGCTGGCGCACAAGGAGAGGAAGTGGGGAGTAATGAGAGATCCTGGCCCGGCACGGAGCGGCCTGCTAGGCTCTGCTCTGTTCTCTGGCTAGCACACAGCCTGCAAATTACAGAGAACACAGGCTGAGCTCCGGCCCACCCAAAGCCGCCATCTTCTCTCCCTCCTGAGTCCTCCTCTTAGGAAAAAGCTAACAAAAGGAAAATCAAGAGCGCAGGAAGGAAAACTTAAATATTTACACTAAAGAAAGTGTCCCTGCGTCCAAGTTACTGCGAGCTTCACATATGAGAAGTGCTTTGGCTAAATGTCTTTCTTGTTTTACAGCTTAAACATTTCTGCTTGATGCCCACCAGTGTTTGTTTTGCGTCAAGAAGAGGCCACGACTGCCTCCCTGTCAGCTCGCTTTTTCCTCAAAGACATGAGGTCATATCCTGCGCGGCCCTTTCCTTTGGCCGCTAACCCAAACAAGGCATGAATGCATAGAATGAAGGGAGGGAGACTGAGGCCACACTGTTCCCTGCTCCATAACTGTTTTTCTTCAGCTTTAAGAACTTACAGACAGACCCATAACAAAAATATCCATTAACCCAGCTTTTCCCACTTCCAGAATGCCCCGTTTCTCCCGGGACTTCCGCATGACAGCAGAACTGGTTTGATATAATGAGCTGAGGTGGTAAGGCTAAATTAAATCTTCGTCAAAGCCCCCGATGAAGGTTATACCTCCACCCAATTCACATGAAGACTAATTGAGTGAGGGCCCAGGCCGCGTGTCTGTGGAGAGAAGCCACTGCAGCGAGTGGTGGTATAAGAATACAAGGGGGCCTAAATTTAACCTGCAATGAGAGGAAGTGCCTGTGTGACAGTCGGCCGTGCGCCAGGGCTCGTACCGGGTCATCCTATCTGCTGGCCTGTGCGCACATGTCGCCGCGGGCCCACCGGATCCCCTTACATACAGCTACTCCGTGTCAGTCCCTCATGGCACCAGTAGGCATGCCATTGGCCAACACACAGCAAATACTACACAGCCAAGCGCAGCATGAGCGAGGGGCCGCCTAGCTAAATAACATCAACATAGGACCATGAACGCTACATAAATGCCAAACAGCCGGATTCCTGCAACATTTGCCGAGCTAAAGATTCAATTCTGCTTCAAGGAAGTTTGAGCTGTCTAATCCAGAGTAAAAATGTGCCATTCCTCCACACTGCGCATAATGATCTAAAGAGCCTCTAACAAGTTTAAATATTACTTAACACTACACACATTCATAGCCAGTGCCTCCTTAACCCTGACCCGCTCTCTTTTTTCCCTTGAAATCAACCCAAAGTCCCAGAGCTAAGCCCTCAGCCTCCGCTCAGGTCGGCACCAACCCCCTGCCATATTTTTTCCCTCTCTTTCCTTCTCCTCTGCTCTATATGCCAAGGTCTGTTCCAAGCTGATGACGTGAGCCAACAAGAGGAGCTTTGGAGCTGCTAGCCTGGCAGGCAGCCTAGATTGCATTTGCGCTTGTCGCTGTCACAGTCTCTCACGTTTAACTCCTTCCTGTCTGGACACCAAAACTCGTAGTGTATCATAAGCAAACAGATATATCCTCTTTCTAGCTTAACTAGTCAGTCTAAATCTTAAAACACAAGATGCATTGTACTGCAATTATCCCACTTCGATGCAAGGAAGTGTTGCTATAACTCTCTTTGACTTCAAATCTTTAGCACCCCGGACACTCTTCTTCCTTTTCTCTGTAAATACGTCTGGAGCAGAACGTAAAAAGCTCAGAGTGAGTGAATTAGAAGGTTGGCGTCAGGCCTCTGGGAGAGCCATGTTTCTTTTGTCAGGGTGCGGATCGAGAAACAGGGAGGGACGGACAGAGAAACCAGTGGAAAAGACGGGTTAAGTTAGCAATAGGAGCGGGAACTGTTTACCTTTATTTAATGAGTGACGAGTGACCTTTTGCATATACAGCTTTTTGCTAAGTTGAATCTGCATGTGCACTAAAACTGTTCTGTTTTGGTTTGAAACTGTCTAGTGGCCATAAAACCCATGTTTGTAGCATTTGAAACAGATAAAATTACAATCTCCCATCTAAGTACATTGGAGTACACACAGGCAGGCGGGCAGGGAGGAGGATACTCCCTTCTCGCGCACCCCTACCCCCAAACAAAGGAGGGGGAAATGGGCAGCAAACAGCAACTGACATAAAACAGGCTTTAAAGGCCCAGTAATGAGAACCATCTGAGGCTCAGAGGAGAGCTGCTCCACACTGCTCTGAGCCTGTGGAAAGGGCCTGGGGAAGCAAGGCATGGCAGCTAAAGGGGATTATGGCAGAAAGCTAAAGGAAACCCAAAACACATCCTGCTCCAGGGATGGAAGAAAGGAACAACATGAAGTCACTGAGGTGGCTCTGTGTAGTCTACAGCGGCTAGACCTTTTGCTGCTCTGATACAAAAACAAACATCAGCATGTCTTTCCAAAGATGTTTTTATATTTACTTAGATTTTACAGCAAACAACAGCCCTCCATTACAAGGGCATATGGATGAAAGGAAGAGCAGCAAAGTGGAGCTGTGTTCAAAGAGCCAGAAGGGAGGAATTTATGTGGATGTGGGAGAAATACAGCACCCTGCTTCACTGGAGTTTTATTACAGAAGGGAAGCAGGGGCCCCCACAATCACTGCCTCATCACCGCAAGTATGAGAGATGAATGTGTGCTGAAGGGAATGAGAGAGAGGACAGACACGAGGCAGGAGGAGAAAGCCTGTGGAAACTGCCTCAATGATAAAAGGCATATTTACCTGAAAGCCCCACAGGGGCTGAGTATGTCGTTCCCCCAGTGTCACTGGATGAAGGTCCAGAGTCTGGAGAATCTAGACAGAAGACACAGAGACATATGTGAGTGAACTGTGTGTGTGGGAGAGCGGCGAAGCGGCAGCTGTGAGGCCATCAATCACCTGGTGAAATCAATGCCTAATGAAGACGCTGACGAGCAGGCTCACACTCTCACACACACTGAAGACTAACGCTGCACACTTCCTTACACCCCTGATAATCCCCCATAATCCACTGCTGCATGAGAAACTGTAGGTCTCCATCTCTGCTCAGACAAGCTGCTGATCTCCTGCTAATGGCCCAGCTCGAACACTTTCTGGTCCTCACTCAATAACCAAACACATCTAAGACTTCTGCCTAATGACGTATGACGGGCCTTTCTGCTTTATTTTTGTTACATGAAAACAAAAGATTTCAATTCAGCATGTCTTTAAAATGCAGGTTCCAAAATCATGGTGGCCTTTAAATTTTATTTTGAGAAGGAATAATTTTCAGTCTGGCAAATATAATGAACCAAACACAAACATTAAGAGCAGCGTTGAAAGCACAACACAGTAAATTTTCTTAATGGTACACGTGATGGCAGATGGGAGAAAAAAAGGACTACTCATTCACTCTTTGCATTTGAAAAATAAACTCCCACTAAGACTTGTAATGTAGGCTAGTTTCAACATGACACCTGAATGGAGCTTTAACAAAACTGCTGTGTGTGTGGAACAGAGGCACACTGCTGGAGCAGGCGAGCTCTGCTGCAGAGCTGCCTCTGGGAGCTTGGCATTCACTAATGATACATTCCTTTCACTGCACGTCAACTCGCCACTGCACCTACATCCACTAAGCACTGTGGCCACTGAATTATAACTGCTCAACAGCAGCTTTTATGACCAGGAACTCAGAGGTAACTATACTTGTCTACCCAATTCATATATGGCTCATAAATCACAAACAAAGGTTTTCTGTAACTTGGTCCAACAGAATCATTTGGTCTCTGCGGTAGAATCTGCCCTCCTGGTGCAGCTGTAGCCATTTCACATTGTAAATGCAGTTGGTTACATTAATAAACAGGGTTACTGTGTATACATTTACAACATGCACTAATAAACTCAAATGCAAATGACCTTCCTGCTGGAGCATGGTTCACTTATTGTTGTACTGTGGTCTGATAGAGGTGAATTAAAGTGGCAATAAAGCTGGCGTGCCCATAGAGGCTCCAGTCCTCGCCCTGGCCCGCTCCGTGGCCTTGCCTTCCGGACACAGCCATGCGGCTGTGGTCACAGGCACACAGCAGCCTCCCGGCCTTTCATTGGCTGCCAATGACCAGCTCTGGTCTCCCGGGCAACAGTTCACAGCTGACCACAGAGTCGAGGGGGCATCAGAGTGAAGCTAAACAGGCTGTGATTTATATTCCCCAGAGCTGGAACAAGGTAGCGTTTGACGTGTGTGTACTTTCATATTGACCACTGCCTCTAGGACTGGGCATGTTTAGGTCCACTTCCTGCTCACTGGAATCATAAAACTTGAATAATAAAACTGAGGCTCAGTCTTCCTTGCGTCAGTGTCAGACAGAAAGTCAACAGACTTTCTGAAACATTCTTCTTTCATCTTTAACAAGAGATATGCAGACTTTTTTCAGTCATGCAGTTATTTACAGGAGCACAGTAAATGCTCTTTTGATTGCAGGACTTTTTATCAGATTGTATTATACTTGTAATACATAATGTTACATGCATATACTTGCAATACACATTAGTGTCATGTTTCCCTGAGCATATGGTAATGGGCCATGGTTTTCAGTGGCAGTTTCACTAGAATAAAACATAGATGTGGCAGTGGGGGCAGAGGTTGGAGAGACCCCAGCTGCTGTTGCAATGACTTCCTATTGTTTCCATTCACTCAAAGGCACTTTCTCCTTCTCCTGGCTAACTGGCCGTCTGCATGCTCAGCTAACTGGTCATTGTCTAATACTGTGCTTTTCCTGCGCTGACAGCTACACACAGCTCTGAACACAGAAGGGGAAAAACTGAAGTTAAAATGGTCCCGTGAGTCTGAGCATAAACAGCTTCTTGTTATGTGAGGTGCAAAAGGTTCTGATTGTGCTAATGGGACTATGGCAGTAAAAACCTTTTTACACACAATCTAATATAAAATGTTGTGTAAGACTTATGTTTGTTTGTCTGCTGTTTATTTTCAGGGATGAATACTGATAATTGTTGTAGAAGGGAGTTTCCGGAGGGCTGTGTTTATATCCTCCTGCTGTAACCAGAGAACAGACTCACACTATGCAAATGACGGCTTTTGGAGGCATATAAAATAATAAACATCACTGTGTTCTGGTTCTGATTACTTCCTAAAAATATTAGCAGCTCAATGAGTGACGTGTCATAGTGACACAGAGCCATAACCCAGCAGCCTTCAGCTTTAATCTGTCGATTAATTCATCTGATAAAAGCAGGCTGGCTCCAGAGACGCTGCTGTCTGTCTGCGATGTACAACAGATAGATGGACACACAAACTGAAAGCTCCTGCTCCTAAACACACACATAGTGTGGCACTACTGGTGAGCCATTCAATCTATAGCTGTATCACTTTGTGCTGGTCCTGGCTGCCGGCCATGGAGAAGTGTCCAGCGAGGTAAGCATGGACCTCCACTGTGCTCATAAATCACAACAAAACATGGAGCCGGCTCCCACACAGAGACACTCAGGCAAGTCTTTGTACAGGACATATTAGGAAAGTGAACAACCAAAACATCATAATTCTGCCCTTATTCGCTTAGAGGCTACAGTAATATAAAGCATTATTAGGTTATTAAAAGTGTGATCTCACCTGGTGGTTTAAGATAATCCATGGGATAGCGGGAGTAGGGAGGAGGAGGAGACTCTGAAGAGAAAACAAAGCAGGCCATGAGAAAAGACATTCACTTTATGATAAGAATTGTCATTCTTTAGGGAGAAGGTTTGTGTCTGTCAGCTCTGCTCTCAGAGGCAGAGGCCGGCCGGGCGGCTATTGCCTTTCATTGGCAGGCAGATAAACAGGGGGCCGCCTGGCGCCAGCAGGGCCACTATCAGCGTCTAGGACAAACTGAGATACAGGCCTCTTTTGGCCCGGGACACTGCACATACACATTACACACACATGAGGCCTGGAAACTTCAACGTGGAAAGACTATAAAGCCTAGATGGTCTCTGGAAATGGCAGTTGTTAAAACACCACGTAGACTGTTTGTTTGAAAAGTCGTGGGGAAGACAATTTGTGATGTTGGCAGCTTTTAACGAGCCTGGCACCTTTTATTGGACCTTCCTCGCTTAATTAACAAACTAGCCCAAAAGTGCAGATTCAGACCTCCACATAATGAAGGTCCAGTAAAAATGTGACGCCGCAGTTGGATTATGCCAAAAAGTAATGTGATGACACCTCTGTGGATGTAGACAAGTTGTTGGCACGCTGCTGTGCGTCGGTCAAGTTTAACCCAAAGGAAACTCAAGCTGCACCGACAGAGGTGATGTCACTTGAATTAGGCCAATTGTCTCTTTAAAGCGGGATTCTGTGTGACACAGTGACACGCTGACTGAACAGGGAATTGTTTTATCTGAACCTTTTCTAATAAAACCAAACGCTCACCTAGTTCACAGAGCCTGCTCATGTGGTGCGGGTTGCAGCAGACCAGCTCCGGGTTGACTTTCCCGTACGATTCACAGCACGACAGCCTCTTGAGCTCCGAGGAATGCCTGAGATCCGGCCACCTGAACACTTTGTAGAGCAGCATGGGGAGAGAGTAAGACTGTTGACCCACTTTGGCGTCCACTTTGCTGGGCAGGAGCAAACAGGGGCTCCGTGCGCCCCCCTTGGACTCCACGGCCTGCAGCAGCACCTCTAATTGTTTCTCTTTGATCTTTTTTAGAATGGAGTGGGTCAACGTCTTTAGTTCGGCCTCAGCGGCGCCGCTGGACTTAGCCACCTTTGTCGCTTTGCCCATGCAGCAGCCCCCGGGGCCATGCGTCCCTCTGTCCGCCTCCCCGTCGCCCTCCACGGGCGCGCGGCTCCTCCAGAGTCGCCGGACGAGCCCCGATCGTTTGGTCCTAAACATGCGGGACGAAAAGAGGTTTTCCCGGCTAAAAAACGAGCATTGTGTCCGCAAATCATGAAGATTCCGGGATCCGA
>KN501915.1:54882-70350 GCA_000787155.1 Scartelaos histophorus | reverse complement strand
GTGTGGTCAGCTGTTGTTACTTCCTGTAGGCGTGGTCAGCTGTTGTTACTTCCTGTAGGCGTGGTCAGCTGTTGATACTTCCTGTAGGCGTGGTCAGCCTGATGGACCTGGCAGGACACTCAGACTGACCACGCCTCCTGTGGCCCGGCGGTCTCTGGAGGAGGGTGTCCCAGGTGTGTGAAAGGAGGAATACGCCGTCATCCCGGTTAATCCTCTCCGTGCCTCGTTTCCTGATTTCAATGGCTTCCTTGATCCAGCGTTTGAACTTGTTGTTCTCCGATCTGATGACCTGTGCAACTTCCCAACTTTTACCTTGATATGGCGGTAAAATGCGCCATATCAGACTACTGTAAATATAACCACATTATGGATTGGGAAGGGGAACGGATCACTGGATTGGAGAACAACAAGTCCAAAGGCAGGATCAAGAAAGCCATTGAAATCAGGAAACGAGGCACGGAGAGGATTAACCAGGATGACGGCGTGTTCCTCCCATAGACTGTATAAAAAAGTGGACTAAGCGAGTGTGACGTCACTCATAGCGTTCAGCGCCGCTCAGATGAGGCTCGCGATGCTAACGGCTACAGGAGCGAATCTGGAGCCAGGACCTATGTTATGAATAGGATTTTTTTGAATAACAAAATAGCGGGGAAAAAAATCAGGATCATGTAGAGCGGGTCAATAAGAACATTTTAAGACCAAGATGAAGAGGATCACTGCAGCAGGTACAGAGAGACGAGCCACAAGATCCTAATGTAAGTCAATGGGAGTCAGAGTCAGAAGGAGCCGGAAGAGCCTCCTGGAGCACTTCTTATTTGGCACGCGCCGGCTAACGCGTTAGCTATGTCCATTCATATATACGGTCTATGGTTCCTCCTTTCACACACCTGGGACACCCTCCTCCAAAGAACGCTGGACGACAGGAGGCGTGGTCAGTCTGAGTGTCCTGCCAGGTCCGTCAGGCTGACCACGCCTACAGGAAGTAACAAGAGCTGATATACGACACGTCACCAGCAAAACTGAGGACAATTTTAAGGACGGCTTACAGCAGCAGCTGAAACATGTCAAAGTAAATACTCTTTACTGAACTGTTTTTAAAAAAGAACCCAAGAAGTTAAGACATTAAGCGATATGGCAACACTGAACAATATTTAATTGAAGGGAAATAAAAATAACAATATGAAAACAATAGTGCAGACTGTGCAGAGGTCACTGAGAGGATCCAAAGTTACCGCTTTGCGCTTGAACTTGAGTGCCACCACATACTCATAAAAGATTCATCTAGAAAACACATTTTCAGGGTTTTTCTATCTCCATGAGAAAAGGGAAAGGTTGTTGAAAACATTAGTGAATAGAGAGATCATGTTGTGAGTAAAATGTATTTACTTATTGATGTCACTACTAAGGCAGTGTATGTAAATTATAGAAAATCACAGCACTGTGTAGTGTTATAGTAAAGACCTATGTGCTATATGTCCTAAATGTGACTGATTCCTTTTTACTCTTAAATCTGAAGTCATTTATTGTATTTATTTATTTTGGAAAAGGGGCATCATGCATATTAATGAACACATATAAATCATAGGCAAATGTGTACATGTGTAGACCCCCTGCCAGGCTGATATTATTATGATATTATGCATGTTAAGTAAGCCAGACAGTAAAAGACATTTAGAATCCTATTCAGCTGTATTGCACAGACCCTTATATTGCACAGATTCATATTGTGCTACGTTCCATTGCACATACCCCTACTGCACTGATTCATGCTGCATTTTAGGAAGGTGTTTAGTCGATAAAAAGTGTATTTCACACGCTTAGCAGAAATGGCTTTGCCAACTATCCTAGAGACCAGAACAGCTGCATCTTGTGGCAGTTTTGTCTTGCATGATCTTGTGGCATGAGATCTTGTCATATCTTCTACTGTTTTTCTAAATGAAAGTATAAGATTGAAAATGCTGAAAAAACACTGCCATAGTCAGTGATGACTATGTCCAGAGACAGATGGTACATCCACTGACTAACATGCCCCATGATTCCTTATAACACCCTTCTGTGTTTTTTGCTGAGGTTTATTGCTTCCTAAGGACAATAACAATAGTACATCTAATTTATATCATAGTTATAAAGCCTCATATCTAAAAAGCACACCCTTTTCTTTCTCTCTTCCTTTTAAAAAATCTTTTAACTCAGACAATCAATGATGAGCATTTTAAGCTGCAGCCCAGGAATTAAAGAAGTTTAAACATTAAAATCAGTGATATTATAGTTTTGGACTTATAGATGACACTTACATACATATAACCTATTCAATTCAGAATCTGCTCAAAAATGGCACCATCTTGATCAGCAGATTTGACCGCTCCATGACCCTTGTGCTCCGTGGATCATTGGAACTGCTTTGGATCCAAATGTGTGTGTTGCAGGCCAGGGATGTGGGGGCAAAAGTAATTACACAATCTGTTTAGGTGTCATCAGCACATAATTTCTGGGGGCGCTCAGACATGAAGGAGACCTTGAGTTTTCTGTGCTGCTCATGAGCGGTGGAAATGTAATAAGTGAGGAGAGATGCTGCTCTACCTCATATTGATTTTTTGATGCCCTTGCAAACACCAGCAGTCAACAATGCTGTTATCAAGCAGGTAATAAATACTGTGAAGATGAGATTAAAATCATGGGTGTTAAGACAGTTATGATATTACTCATATTATTTGGAACTAAACACTTGGACATGCACAGCTGCATCAATATAATAGATACCCATGTTACTTATGTAAGTTATCATTACAGTGTGTGACCAAACAACACATGTTTTTTATTCTTTGACACAGATACAGATCGCTATATAGAAAATCCTGTGTTTAAAGAATCTTCACAAAAACTATGGCCAAAAAGTAGTTGATTAAGTGAATTAGGTTTTGTCATTGGGCAATATAAGATGTATAAAAATAATATATGACCTGGTAAGGCAACAACATTTGAAAAAGGTTCTCACTCACAACTTATATAAGGATACATATGATTACCCACTTACCCATTCCTAACTTTCATTCAACAAATATAATGTATATTTCAGATCAAATGTAAGTGTCATCTGTGTAATCTGTCAGTCTGTTGCATTCAAAAACAGTTTAATTCTTGGCCACGTTTGCTGTTTGTCTTTCCCAAAGTCCAAACACACTTTTCTTTTCTTTATCTTCTTTCTTAAGCTCTGCATCATTAGCTTCAAATGCAATGATATTTTCGTGTAACCATTTTATGATTCATTTCAAATTAAAAAGCTAAATCAGATCAATGCACGTCTGACATTTAGAGCCACTGCAGATGACCAAACCCCAGGAGGCGAGTTGTTCATCTCGTCGTCCCCTCAATGGTAGGGCTTTACTTCATAGCTCTATGACACTTGTGAGCCCAGGGTAAAGCTAATAGAGCCGTGAATCACCCATCTGAGTGGCACCCAGGCAGGCTGGAGAGCTTACATACACACATAAATCAGAAACTAGAGTAATTATTTTGATTTCTCCATCAGGTAAGCACAGAGTACCCTTGAGATGATCCCCACCTCCGCGCATCCTTTAAACCTTGACAGTTTGAGCCATCTACTTCCATCTAAGGGCCCCAAGGTTAGAGCCGGAGAGGCACTTTTCTGTAAATCAGACAGACACGAGTGGAAGAGGAGGAAGACGGACAAGTAGGTAGAGAAAATCATTTTGAACAAATCAGGAGAAATCCTCGGTTGGAGCGGACCACAGCAGGATCAGGAGTCAATCAGTGCAGTCAAAATTTGGTTTTGAGCTCGGGCAGTGGCTCAGGGTGTGCAGGCCTGTGTGAACTGTGCACTGGACTCTGAACATACATATGTACATAGTGTGAGGGGTACATGCACAGAGGCAGCTCTCCACAGCTTGGCCCAAAGGAGTGCAAGATAAAGCCCTGTGAAGTCTGGCTGCTGGTGTTATGTGATGAAATAAGGAGGGATTATGTGAACAGGACTTTGAGCCCGACAAACCACTACTGCACCACTGCAACCAAAAAGTGAATAGCAGTATGTGCCGGTGACATCAGGGAACCATCAAGTAACATCTTAAAACAAATTAAATGTAGAAATGATTCGACAGACGACACAACAGGACCTCCTGTTTCACCTAAAGATTAAAGATTAAATTAAAGATCAATTTATTTGTATTTTAAAGATAATTCTTTTGTCCAGGGAAAGGCTATATACATCACAGCATCATATAAACAAATGACCAGTGGAGGAACATAACAAAGTAAAAGTAGTAAAGTAGTGTAAGTTTAAAAAAGTACCTGTACTTTACTTAAGTACATTTTAAAGTGCATATATTAAAAAAAAACAACAACTTTTATTTCACTACATTTGACACCAGGTATCTGTACTTTCTACTCTACGTGAACAGTACTGAAAAGTAAAAGTATTTGATGAAGAGGGCAGGTTTAGAACTGCAGGTTTTTCTTAATCAAGGTCATAGGATGAAAAAACAAAAATATGCATAAAACAGCTAGGAAAAAAAATAACAAAAATCTTCATATATCTATATCAGAATCACTACACATGAAGCTTTATTAGATCTTAAACTCTGTGTAAAGCATTTTTTGTCTTGTACTTCTTCCTCCCCTGAAAATGACATATTTCTGTGTGTTCTTGCAGTGGCATTCTTTTTGCATCATCTGTCTGCCTCATAGGTGACATACATTTTGCCCAAAGCATTAACCTCAGGCGAACACATGCTTCACACTGCACTGAGAGATACTAGTGTATAGATGAACAGACGAGGCGTTTCAAATGAAAGTAGTTAAAAATCAGAAGGGAAAAAAATGCATCGCTAATATTATAGTGATGATTTTTTTTTTTCTGTACTAAATTGTTTTTGAGATTGAACTTTTGGGAATGAAAGAGTCAGAAATTTTGTCACTGCGATGCAAACACTAGTCAGCAGAGCCTAAGATGAGCTGCACTAAAGAAAACAGAAATGTGTAAAATCAAGAGAGCAGCTAAGTGTGGGGCAGGAGCAGAGGTGTCAGCCTGACCAAAGCAGCGCTGCGTCTGCTTACAAATCCTTTTCCAGCTCTCGGTGTTTAAGTGTGCGCTCTGAGCCGAGTGTGCAGGTGTTAACAGCAGCGGGAGGAGGATTTTGCATATAACCTGTAGCTGCTAAAAATAGAGGCTTATCCTGGGGCTGGTTCATGCCAAACATAGTGGTTATATAAACAGGTGAACACTGACTGGGAGAAGACTGGCGCTATTCAGATCTTCAAACCGTTTCTGTGACAGGCTGCACATTCTTTTAAACCAGTGGAAAACAACTGGGTCAGAGCATCTTCAAAACCGTGGCTCTGGGGTGTTTCACTTGTCCGTTTCTTTTTCAAGGTCAAGGTCATGATTTATATACTGAGCAAATTTTAGAAACCATTGCTCAAACTCAAAAGTGAAAGTCCACTGCTTTTCTATAATATTATTGCAAATTTTGTATAACATTTGTATTGTGTTGTATATTTTGAATAACAAAAGTACAATTACATAAACCACACAAAGATGCATGTTGACTGTAAGATAATTAAGGTACATAAATGACTCCACGACTACATAATGAAATCACATCCATCAGAGTCCATCAGCTCCAGTTCCTAAGCATTGTTAGTCTTCACAGATTTCTGTCACCAGATTTTCTTCCCTGGAGACTTGACCTTACAATGGGCCCGTCGTCCTTCTGCATACTGAACGAAATATCTGTGTCTGCTGCAAAATCTGAACATTATCTGTGAAGGTTTCTTTACTTTCTGAACACAAACATGGGGCTATATTGGGCATAAAGAGATTGTCTGTGTAATATATAATGAGTAAATAGTTGTTTTCTGTATCTCTGTTTATCCAGCCACTCGCAGCAGCTGCAGCAGACAATCACAAAATAGAATTTTCACAGAGGAAAGACCAGAAAAAAAGTCTGCAGTATGGAAAAAGGAGAGAAACAAACAGTCTGATAGACCTTGGACCAGAAGAACAAATGTCGCCTATACTTAAGTTCAAATACAGTTTTTAATTCTACTATTTAATAATTCCTCATGCATTTAGTCACTGCTTGCACACATTACTCCACATGTCCCCCTATGTTACAAGAGGGCCATTTATATTTGTATATTAGTTTACCTTTTTCATGTTTTTAATAATCAGAAATACATTGAGTGGACTCGCATCCCCACAGACCTTTAACTTGGCTTGATGGAGATAGTGAATGGGCCATTCTCTGAAAACTACTCAAAACTACTTATATAATATATTTGTTGATTTTTTAAGGCTTTGTATATGATATTTTAATAGTATGTTGACCAGCTTTCAAGAAATGAAGATTTTCAGGGGGGAACGGTTATTAAAGAGGACATATTTGAATCAAGGGGAGGAAGTATCTCAGGGTCTTGTTCACGAGTGAGGGGAGGACGGAGCGTGAGATTGACAGGTGGATCAGTGATGTGGTCGCTGTATCGGACCGTTGTGGTGAAGAGGGAGCTGAGCCGAAAGGCAAATCTCTCGATTTACCGTCACTCTACGTTCCTACTCTCACCTATGGTCATGAGCTCTGGGTAGTGACCGAAAAGATGAGATTGATGATACAAGCGCTCGAAATGAGTTTCCTCCGCAGGGTGGCTGGGCGCTCCCTTAGAGATAGGGTGAGGAGCTCAGTCACACAGGAGGAGCTCGGAGTAGAGCCGCTGCTCCTTCACGTCAAGAGGAGTCAGCTGAGGTGGCTCGGGCATCTGGTCCGGATGCCTCCTGGGTGCCTCCCTCGGGAGGTGTTCAGGGCATGTCCCACCGGGAGGAGGCCCCGGGGAAGACCCAGGACAGAATGAAATGTATGGTTTCCTATTAACTTCATACTTCAGATTATAAATCAACAGTAGTCTTAAAGTATAAAATGAAAACTGTCTTGCAAAATACATTAGATTAGCATTTATGCCAAAAAGAATAATTGTCACGCATTTACACACACATTCATACACCAGCGTACACAGACATGGGGATGAGGTGGTTTAAGTGTCTTTGATAAGTACACAATGTCCTGTTAGCTCTTATCATAATAGAAATGAATAATGAATAATATAACTTTAATATTGAGGTGGTGATGGTTTATTTGAAATGGATGCAACCAGTATACAATGAAAACTGACTTCATTGTCTGCTCTCTGGAGTCCCCTGCTGACTGGGGAGCTGACACACTGACGCTTGCCTGCCTCGCCTATTGGCCTGCTACGCCTATACTCATACGGTGACATTTGGAAGTTGGCAGAGCTGAAATGTCAGTGTCCTGGTGGAAAAACGCCTCTCTTATTTCCTCTTATGGTCAGCGGTACAGGGGTGGATCATGAGCACTCTTCAAACCCAGCCAAACCCATATGTCTGACACCGGCACCGGACTCTCTGCACCTCCTGTACATTACACTGGTCTTACATCACAGTAATGAAGCTCAGAGCAGAGGCAGCACTGTGGAGATAACTCGCTCACAGGGGTTGTATTTGTGTCGGCGTCAATAGCAATGCAGCAAGAAACCCATAAGACCTGGTTCATTATGATCCGAATGAGAAGCGCTCTATTTTGGGACATCAAAGCTTGACACCAGGTATTGATCTGCAGCTGTGAGAAGACGACAACAGCCTCTTCTGGACGTCCTGATGCTTGGACATTACAGTTTGATGAGGGTCAATGAAAGCAGCAGCTCTCCTGTCACTACAGGTCTGTGTGAGTGTGTGTCACCAGACACGTTTGTAACACACACGTTTGTAACACATGTGGAGCAGCTTTATTTTTGCATCCTGGTAATCCATATGACTATTTCATGCTCCAAATCAATACAGACCTTTTAGAATGTAATTTTGTTTAATTCAATCAATCCAATCCAATCAATGGGCAACAAACCAGTGCAAAATACCGTCAGTATTCGGGGGGTCCCTGTCTCCGAATTGATGAGCCATACAGATATCCATTTTCAATATGCAATAGCCTATGCAAAGTTGTGCATTACAATGCCTGAATAAATGTATCCACACACAGTCAGTGCACGTGTCAAGGGATTTGTGCCCATTTGTTTACATTTTACAGATACAAAACTTAAAACAAAACATTTAGTTTGCATAAACTATAAGTGCGGAAAAAACAGTTCCTTCCTTGTGCTGCTGATGCAGAGTTTCATCCTAAGGCAGTGTTTCCCAAACTTTTTTTCTGGAGACCCATATTTTAAAAGTCACAAACCTTTGTGACCCAAGTCAATACTGATGAACTTTATAACAATGTTAATTCATACATTAAAACAGAGGAGGCCAGGGCGTGATGTTCTGTTATAACTCCATACAAACAGCTGATCCTCCTGTGGACTTACACATGCTTAAGTTTCACTTTTGTTTTCTTCTCTTTATATTAAAGGCAGTGCACAAAGCACATGCTCTTTGTTTTGATAAATAACTTTACACTTCTATTGCACTGTTACCTGGATGGTGAAGGAGGACTGAGGAGAACTTTATGCAGAATCGTTTAGCTGTGTCTTTATGCACTTGACTCCACAATGGATATACACACCCCATTTGTGAATTGTGCTTTTACCAGGAACAAGGAGTAGGAGGATTTTGGTGGAGTTTTGGCTTCAATTTCACGCAGACCCATGCTCCACACTGGATATTACCACATTTATTTAGAAATTATGCTTTTACCAGGAGAGTAGTTCATGTTCTCTGTTTGGCTTCAGTTTTACGTGGACATTACAGACTGAATAGATATGGATTTATCATTACGCACTTTGACTTTAAGGACTGGATGTGTTTTCAGGTGGATCTAAGTTTCACACTGCAGAGAAAACAGGGACCAGGTTACAGCTGAATGGCGTGAATATGGGGACAGGTCATGAACTTTATTTCTTTTTCAAGTGTGATTTTTGTCTAAGCAGAAACTAACGAACACGAGAGACAATTTTTCTCAACAACACTCAACAACACAAGATTCTTAGTTTTTCACTACCAGCAGCGGAGAGTGAGCGCCTTCATTTATATGTTTGCATACAGGCATGAGTTTGGGTTACACCACTTGGCAATAAAATATTTTGTGAATATTGAATTCTGAAACATTACATTATGAGCTTAAAACATTTTAGTGACCATTGGTGACACTTGTGTATGTTATATATTTATTTTTGAACAAAATTTGAGCCCCCTCAACATTTTTCTTTTGAGCCTTTTTAGTGGGTGTGATGGGTTAATCAGGGGCATCGGACCCCCCTGAACCCCCCTGTATTTTGCACACTCCAGTTAAAGCAGGTTACATGAATGAGGTGAGAAGAAGGTAAAGTGCAATCTGATTCCCCCTATGAAAGCTCTGATAAGGCAACACTCAAAAATCAACAGAAAGACAAAAACTCAGGTCTTCAACAAAAGTAGCCTAATAGATTATGCAACAATACACACATTTATGCACAATATAAAGTGAAAATACAAATTAGATCATTGGGGGAGAGTGGACTGAATCAAACCGAAAAAATCTTTCAGTTTGACAGCATTTACACTGAGGCATTACTGCACAATGCAGACGAATGATTGTCATAATAATATAAGCTATAAGGCTATGCTAATCTTACATTCAAAAGGTGCACAAGAAAGGTATTTATAACGGTTCTTTTGTTCTTGTAAAGGTAAAGGTCTGACACGCGGGTCAAGCATCCCAATATTTTAAGAAATGGTTGTTCTTTTGCATCAGTTCTTTTCATATAATCAATTTTCATGAAGTCATTCTGGCATTGTAGACATAAAAGACGCATAAACTCGTCTGATAAAAGCACTATAAACCAAAGACAGGTTTCGGGGGTCCTGAAGTGTTTCTATAAGGCATTAAATGAAGAAACGTCGGCTATGATCACAAATCCCTCTGAGGCACTTTCCCCTTTCACTAAACCCAAACCTCTCAAAATCATCGCTTCCAAATAAAATAGTCAATCTTCATAACCTGGTCACACAAACTCACTTCAAAAGCAAGTGAGTCACAAAGCTGTCAAGATAAGCCATATTCAACATTCAGAATTTCCTGTCTTCTGTAGTATTTTGTAAACCTGTCACTTCAATAATGTGCGATAAAACACGAGGATCTACAAATGGGACTAGAGCTGAAGTGCCAGACAAAAATGACATGCCATTCAGAGGCTGCAAGATTTAGCATCTTCAAATATATGAGCTTGTACTTTCCTGTTTGAGATGTTCTGTGCACCTGTTGGCTGTGAGGCAATCTTTAACAAGTATTATACAGAAATGTCAGGTCTACAGAGCACAATCTCTTCTGTTGGCAGCAAAGGACTGTGATGAAAATTTAAATTGTGCAAAGATTTCTCTCTATCTGCCTTTGTGTAAATGAAAGTTAATTCTACCTGTCATTAAGATGTGTAAAGGCTCAGCAGACACAGTCTCCACACTCAGGAAGTCCTTAGTTGTCTTAGCTGTCCTCAAATGTAAGTGAATTGGATTAGGAAGTTTGTTAAAGTGTCTCTCTGCTTTGATATGTAACTTGTATTTCTGTATAAATACTCAGAGCTCAGAGAGTCTGGGGCAGAAATGGGAGAAGGGTGTCAGTCTGGGGGGGAGAGCTCAGGTACTTCTGGTGGAGATGCTCTGGGGCACTTGGGGCAGTGAGTGTTCATGCTGCTGGTGAGGGGAGGCTGTCGGTCTCTGGGCCAGGGCAGGTCTAGATTCTGTCCATATCTTCTCTAACAACAATAAACCTTGGTCTGTATTTCAAAAACTCATCGAGCTTCACAAATGGATTAAATTCATTTTTCTTCAAGAGAGATATCTATAATTTTTTCCACAACAGGACAGAACCTTATATGAGTGACATATTCCAGCCTTACAGGTGTCTAGACATATAGTTATATAGATGAAAGCAACAGAGACAGAGACAGAGCTGGCATTTCGATCTATACCATTCAATATAGAGATATAGAAATATTGAAATATCGATATATTGTGATACTAAATTTGGTAGTATTTGTATTGTGGACTGCTGTATATACATATAATTGTTAGTATTTTTTGTGTTTTATGTGATTGCATTGCAGTTTTGTTGGTTATTTGATGGAAGGAAACTTGTTCATGCAAAACACTTGACATACAATATTTACTGTTTTGATGATTTAAATAGACGTATTGCATATTAACTTTGCACAAGTAGTGGTTTAACAAAGAAATATTGTTGCTAAAATGTATGTGGTTCTTAAAAAATTGAAAAATATCACAGATTATCCGTCCATCCATCTTCTTCCACTTATCTGGGGCCGGGTCACGAGGGCAGCAGTCTAAGCAGGGACTCCCAGACTTCCTTCACCCCGGCCACTTCCTCCAGCTCCTCTGGGGGACCCCGAGGTGCTCCCAGGCCAGCCGGGAGACATAGTCCCTCCAGCGTGTCCTAGGTCTTCCCCGTTGCCTCCTCCCAGTGGGACATGCCCTGAACACCTCCCCATTGACGCCCAGGAGTGGGACATGCCCTGAACACCTCCCCATTGAGGCGCCCAGGAGGCATCCGGACCAGATGCCCGAGCCACCTCAGCTGACTCCTCTCGAAGTGAAGGAGCAGCAGCTCTACTCCGAGCTCCTCCCGCGTGACTGAGCTCCTCACCCTATCTCTAAGGGAGCGCCCAGCCACCCTGCGGAGGAAACTCATTTCGCTCATTTCGACCACTTGTATCCACGATCTCGTCCTTTCGGTCACTACCCAGAGCTCATGACCATAGGTCCCTGCCTCAAGTGGAGGAGTTCAAGTATCTCAGGGTTTTGTTCACGAGTGAGGGGAGGACAGAGTGAGACTGACAGGCAGATCAGTGATTTGGTCGCTGAATCAGACCGTTGTGATGAAGAGGGAGCTGAGCCAAAGGGCAAATCTCCCGATTCCAGTCTACGTTCCTGCTCTCACCTATGGTCATCACTGATTATCATGTGCAATATATTGTCTATCATGTGTATTGCCAAACTGAGATAATATCATATTGTAAGTCATATATTGTGTATTGTATCGTGAGGAACTCTGTGATTCCCAATCCTAATTCAGTGTTTAAATATTACTGTTGAATAAAAAATAAATGAATAAATAAATAAATACTTTGCATATTTTTTCCTAATATCATTTTTAGGCCGCCTTTGTTTAGGAATCCAACATTTGAATACTTCCAATGCAAATACACCGACAGTATATAAAATATTATGGGGGGCACAACTCCTCTGACAGGCTGAGCTCTGATGATCATGTGCTGTCTATTATATAGTGACTGTGCTTCCTCAGAGAGAGACAATGGCTGTCAGACACTGAGCCAGTGGGCTGCGGTGATCTACGGCCTGCTTAGATCCTCATTTCCCAGAGTTCATTGCTCTCCTCCATCAAGCAGCAGGCAGAGCGCCAAGCCTCTGCTCCCTGCTCACTGGTGGTCTAACTCATCCTCACTTCGGAAGGTAACGTCTGCTTCTGACTTCTATGTGTTTCTATCACTTTCCACTGTATTTTGTGCAATGGAAAATGCATCTTATTCTATAGAAATCTGTGCAAAGTGGGACTAACTCAGGGATGATATTTCAATAACATTTTAGTTTTAACTAGCTGCTAAATTGCATACAAGTAATTCACTCAAAGCCCCTATTAATGTCTTATTCTGCTTAAACTTATACCTATTTGTTGAACTGTTTGCTTTTTCCTTCACTATGGAGAACATGTACAGCTAAGGAGCTCTGGATATTTGAGATTTTCTCTGATAAATTCCAGAAGAAAAAACTTGAAGGAATTAACCATTTCATCTTCAACCTAAACACCAAAGTGGAGTAAGAGCTTTCGTGTTGTGTTCATCTGGATCTGCTGAGCCTATCTGACCAGTCCTCCAGCTAAACTGCACTGAGACCTTTGACTGAGACACAAAGGAAATTTACTCTCAAACATAGGATCATAATTCATCAGTCGGATCAATAGGACTCAGCTAAAGTAAGAGTGATGACATTATCTCTTAACAGCCTCATTAACAGCAGAATAAGGTTGTACAGAATCATTAACATTAATACTTTTAGCTAGTTAAATGGCACAAAGTATGGCCCAAAATAAAGTGTTACCCAAAAGCCTCCCTGTGACTCACTGACTGCACTTGTCCGTATTTTGCATCACGGTCTAATCTGACATTTAAATAACTCATGTTTCTTGAGCAGATGGTGATGGAGGGGAACTGTTTTTGGATGTGGCTGCTCCGCGGGGCAGGTGGAGCAGGTGTGGAGATGTGCCTCCTCACTCACTTCACTACATCCAGCTGTGCATTTGTATCCTTACACCCAAACACCTCCAAAACCCCACAGATGGCCCCGCTGCTGCCGATGACAAATGTGCTTTGGTTTTCTGAAGGGGATGTGCTCACTGTGATGGGAATAGCAATGACACAATTAGGTCTGAAGAAGAAAGCCGGCACGATGGACAAGCAAATGGAACGATTAATTGCCTCGGCCTTGTTCTGGGGCACTGATTCCCAAGTTAGGAAGTCATCCATTCAAAGACCTTCGAAAGCCAATAAAATGTTCCAATAGAAAAGAAATGATTCTGTGAGTTCAGCTGCCAATACTGTCTCCATTCATTAAGATGTTAATGTAGACTAGGCTATTAAAGTGACAGTATTATGTAGGAACATCATTATTGGATTTGACAAAAAGCATTTTTCAAACCAGCCCTGAATGGAATATCTAAATTATCACTAACAAGGTGCATGATGACAGTATTTCAGCACTCAAACGTATGCTGCAATATGACTTAGTATTTATTCCACAAGAACTGTAAGAGTCATTTTGAATCCATAGCATTAACATACATATTCTTAAATTTACATACATGACATCTACATCTTCTGTATCCTGCACAGAGTCATTGGTTTAGAGGTTGCCAGATGTTATCTTTATGTCTGTTACCTGACCAGCCAGAGGAGTAAACCAGTGGATCTGGAGCTGTATCCTCTGTCTTTGATGACTGATGGGCGGATTAAACAACTGGAAAGATCCATGCTATACGTTCATGTCAAAAACAAACATGGCTGGTTACATAACGAATAGAGAAACAGTGCGAATTTTCTCAAAACCAACAATTGAAGCACCAAAGTATCTCAGATAAAAGAGGTTACAGATTTTGTTCAAAAGGTGAGAATTTTCAAGAGGAGATGTCTTCTGCATTTGAGAGGCACATGTTACAAATGAGCAGCTGTGATTAAATTGTTTCAGGTTTGAATGGAGGGTTTTCATGCTCAATTGTCAAATTTAAGGCCCATCAGAATGTACTGGCCTGTATGTCTGGGCTTCAACTTTGACTATTAAAAAGCAATATGCACCAATATTTTCCTCTATTGGGACAATGTTGTCTACATACACTGTCCACTGTGCATAATTATTAAATAAAAACTAGTCTCAGCAATATACATCCATCCATTTTCTTACGCTTATCCAGGGCCGGGTCGCAGGGGCAGCCGTCTGTGCAGGGTTTCCCAGACTTTCTTCACCCTGAACACTTCCTCCAGCTCCTCCCAGGCCGAGAGACATAGTCCCTCCAGCGTGTCCTGGGTCTTCCTCCGAGCCTCCTCACCGTGGGACTGCCTGGAATGCCTCCTGGGCGCCTCCCTCAGTTCAGGCATGATAGGACACTCCATTAGAGATAGCTCCTCCCATGTGATTGAGCTCCTCACCCTGTCTCTAAGGGAGTGCCCAGTCACCCATTTCAGCCGTTTGTATCTGTGATCTCATCCTTTTGGTCATTACCCAAATCTCATGACCATAGGTTAGAGTAGGAACGTAGCTTGGCCGTAAATCTCTTCACCACAATGGCCCAATACAGCGACCACATCACTGCATTTATACATTTATATTTATACATTTATATACATATACATTTAACAATAAAGTAATGAGACATATCGTTTATTTGTTGTATTGGGGTAAAAGTTTTGTTGAGCAGTAGAGCAGCCACGTCAGGAGGAAACTGCTGAGTACAGGAGCTCACTGCAGCTGATTTAAGTGGCTGAATGTTTGGGCCTTGAGAAGCTGATGAAGTAAGAGGGCGAAGGATTACAATAATCTGACACCTGATTATACACTGCACTATGTGTCCTCTGGGGTGATGCACTACCTGACCCTGCAAAATGCAACTATAAATCACAGGATCATCACAGCTCTCAAACTGACTGGAAAAGTTTCAAGCTGGACTGCGGTCGGTACTGGATACTTGGTACTGTATACTCTGTACTCATACTTCACTTCCTTCTGAATCTATTCTTATTTTATCTTGACCGATATTTATTCTCTTAATTTTTTTATATATTACAATTGTTATATATGAGTTATCTTATCCGTGTGCAGTACTTTCCAATTTTATAGACAGACATTTACCTTGCAGTGCCATAGGTGCTATTTACCAAGTCCACACA
>KN501915.1:0-40011 GCA_000787155.1 Scartelaos histophorus | reverse complement strand
AGGGTGACATAGCACAGCACAAAATAACTGTATTCACACTTCCTATTTTGACTCAGAAATAACTCTGTGTTGCACCCCACAGGTTCAACACGAGGCGCATATTTAAAAGCTTTACTCACTGTTGGTCTTGAGGCGCGCCGGCTCACTGTTGCGGCTCCCTGCCTGGTTGATGGCCTTGACAAAGAAGATGTAGCGGGTGCCACTCTGGAGCCCATGCACTGTGTAGTGGTTCTGCTTGATATTTGGCACGATCATCCAGCTGTCTGCAGAGTTGTACAAACCTGTAGCACAAACACACAAGCCCGACGATGTGACACTTTCAAGGGTACATCAAACTTGCAGCGATATCAGAAGGATTGCTTTTACATGACCTTGGAACCCTGTTGTTTGTTATGAAAACGTCAAAAGTGATTCATCTTCACAGTTTTTGGAGTATTCACGGGTTACAGCTTCATGTTATTTGCAACATTTTAAGGACTTTTCCTCATTCATATTTGATATAAATGTTTATTAAACACTAATGACTCAGGCAATGGTCTTACTTTGTCATCAGTCTGAAATCCATTCATACCCACACAAATTCAATAGGCAATATTATTTGACAGAAGAAGCTCCTTAACAGCATCAGAAGGCTATTCATACAAACAGCTATTCATTACATTTTATATGACAAAAAAGGTACAAAAACGAGAAGAGATTTGCAGTGAAAGGTTGAAAAGTGACCTTACTTAAAACATTATTCTTTGAAAAGCTGTAAAACATATTGTATTGTCGCTGAGAACAGTACAACTTAATGAAACCTGTTGTAGAAATGACCAGTACTTCATACAGATGATAATAATAACTTACTTTGTGTGTAACACCTCACAGTAGTACATAATAATAATACAATCCTGAAAGAGGACTTGCTCTGTAGGCCATCTCTGCCTTGTGCCGATGCCCTCTGGATACATGGTGAATTATTGAGCGAGATGGCAACAGCATGCATAAGTAATAGGCCAGAGTCTGCTTGTAAATATAAATACTTCACAGACGCACCAATAAGGGCTTTTATAGGTGAGCAGCTTAAAGTATGAATGAGGAGGCAGGGATTTGCTGCGGTAAAAGCTATATGTTTCTGATGACTTCCACAAAATTTTCGGAGACAAAGTAAGAGGGCTTTTATCTCTTTTATAGGAAAGGGTTTGGAGAAATGCAATGTAGGCCATCTTTAGCTGTCCCCTGTGCTCCTTTCCGGTTGGTATGACTGCAGATGCTTTATTTTCACAACAATAAAGTGAATGAAGGTCAGAAGCAAATGTTATGATGCGTATAATCAAGTTGTTGAAGCAATTTATTTCTACATTGGTTCTGTACTATTTAGCAACACAATATAACTAAAAAAAAAGCATGCAAACATCTGGTTTTAGCTGGCCTTGCTGAGAAATGAGAATACGTGGAAGAGTTAAACCAGTTTCTTTTGTTAGTTAGCATTCTTGCCTTAAAATATACATGCATGAATTAGTCCTATTTTCAGGTTACTTAAGCCCCATTTGCAAGTACACTCGGTGTCAACAAAAACTGCCTCTTCCAGTCCTTTCAACATTGTCCTCCACTGACAGCTGTCCCCGTTGTTATGAAAATGTATCCGCCCACCTGTCTTTCAGCTGTTTTCTGAGCAGACTGGCTCGAACATTCTGTGGGTTTTAAAAAGCTCATACGGAAAACGCAGCTTTCCTTTTTTGAAGCTTTTGATCTCAACAGCACCTCTTCATTTTTAGCTAAAGCAAATTAGGTCAGCACACAGCATTATGCGATATCACTGCTCCAACTGCGGAGGAGAGGAGAGGTGGGCTTTTGGACACTCAAGGGGACGTGCTGATATGGAAATGACTGAGGATTTCAAATAGGATGAAGAAGTAGTACATTTGATAACACAAAAAACATTTAGGAACTTCTAGAAAATGCATGGCAGAGTTTACAACAATGTGTGATATACATGTTTGTCTTTTCTAGCCTGTACCGTATTCTTCAGACTATAAGGTGCATCTAAAATCATAACATTTTCTCAAAAATCAACAGTGGCCTTATAATCCAGTGCGCCTTATGTATGACCTTTGGTTGTCTAACCTCGAACTGATTTTATGTTGTTCACATTACGGCTAATAACAGGCGTGTGCACGGGTTATAACTGGTGCCTGCGTTAAGGGTAGTTCCCTGACTAATTAGAATATTCCCACAGTATCCTTGTTTGCGTTGATCTCGATGCTACACACACGTACACACACAGGCTGTAGTTCACCATAGCAGCTCCGGAAATACTAGACGCTATTTTATTTTATTTAAATATTGGACTCAGATACACAGAAATCCTTGATGCACTTGCATCCCAACATGGCTTTATTGTAAGTCTGACACACCTCAAGTGAGACCTGAGAGAGAATGGGCTTCGCTGTCGTAGTTTTTCTGACCTAGGAACAACTACGTATAGATTTCATCATCAGCCAACTTAATACCAGGTCTCCTCTCCACAGGTACCGCTGGATGCAGCGAAGTGTATTGCACATGTCATTCCCAGTTCCACACCATGGAAAGTGAGGGATTGTGTTCTAACGTGCTCCCACACTTTGGATATAAATCGCGTTTTAAGACGTTCTCTCACTTTTAATAACTCGTGCGCACCCTCTATAACTCGTTCGCTTATTGTGCCTTATAATCCGATGCACTTTATGTGTGGACAATGACAGCAATTGACATATTATTTGATACTGCGCCTTATAATCCGGTGTGCCTTATAGCCTGAAAAATACGGTAATCCTTAAAAAATACCCAACTTCTTACTTAAGAATTGTCGAACTATAAACAAGGGTAAAAATGTCATCAATATCAGTGATACTTGTATTATGAGACTTTGCTGAGTTGATTTGTACATACTGTAGAGGCCTGTCTCAGTATTGTCTCAGCTGTGGCACACACAGTGGTACATGACAGCAGAAAGATCCCGCTGGGCCTCTGTTCAAACACTGTGGAGATCTGGAGACAGAGACTTTACCCTCTGAGCGCCGTCTCTGTGCCTGCTGCGATACCAACCCTCACTCTTCATTATTATATTAACTTCACCACAGGGCGCTGCTCAAGAGTAAAGGTGGAAGAGACACAGCAGCTGTAAGTGAAGTACATTTCTACTGTGCTCTCATACCTCAGGTCCTATAGAATATAATAAATAAAAGATCAAGCAAAGAAAGCTGAGTTTGGATTGTACAAAACAAAATTCCAACTTGAAAATTTTCTGCATAAAATGTTAACCTAGATAATTAATTTTTGACAGATTTCACTAGTATAAATGTCAAAGCATTGCATGACTTTAGGTGGTACTGTTAATTATTAAGAGTTTGCTTGAAAAGGGAATTTGAAAGTGATAGATCAATACCATTTCTATCAAAGTCAGTTTTTTATGTCCTCCTGTGGCCATGTTCAGTATTTTTCCCTATGAAAACACAAACACGCAGTTGGCCTGACCCAACCTCTAACCTCTCTCATGGGAGTAACAGATCAGAGAGAGAACTTAACCACTTGGAAAGTTGTTGTGAAAAGAGTGGTAAAACTCAAATGGCCTAGCAGAGCGTATGTTTGTTTCTATCCTGGTTGTGAATCTCGGAGGGCTTTCTGTGGCATACGAGACACTCTGTCTAGTGCAACTGAAATGTATCCTGATGTTTCAAATGGTGAGGGCACTTTAGATGGAGAAATGCCGGGCTCTGGGGAGCAGGAGGAGGCATGATGACAGTTCGGAGGAGGACAGGAGAGTGAAGCACACAGGTGTAGGATGTACTTCCAGATGATTTACTTTAATCATACCCTTCTTATACACGCCAAGGAGAGCCAATTTACACCTGACCTATGGACCTGTAATCTGATGTAATCCACCAGTATACATGATCCTGTCTGCATGATATCTACTCCTATCAAATGCTACAGGCTTGAATAATTTATACAGTCGGGTGTTTTATATGTTTTTAAAGCAAACTGAACATATGGATAAGTGCAATGAAAAAATAGTCAGAGACAGGTTGCTCAAATTGAAAACACAAATTTGACAAAAATAACACGACTTTTTAATGGTCCCCTATCCAGCATGTTTAAATCTTACAAAGGTCGCTTGATTGTGGATGATGTTTGAGCTGCATGTTTTAACCACCCTAAGGAAACATGACTTTGTTATAATAAAAACTTTGGGAGGGAAAATTAAAATGTATCAGGACACGAAACAGTTATGGGAACAGAGGACACACTGAGCATCCAGAATGATTATGAGAGGTGATCTGGAGGTAAGACTGAAAGTGAGGTTGTCAGTTCAAATAAAAAGACTAAAACAAAATAAAAATCTCTGTATGTTTGAGAAAAAAGGAAGATGTTTGAGAACCAATAAAACACATTTCATCAGATGAAAAAAGTAAGTAAACCAAACTAACACGATTTTAACAGAGTTATCTTTTTTCAAAATCCACTTCCTAGTGAATATTTATCATGTGTTTCTAAAGGATGATGTAGCAATATGAGGACTTTATACCAGATGCCCTGGTATTGGCATTTTGAGGAAAAAAAGCAGCACGTGGTGAGTTTTGTTTTCTGCATGTACAATTCTGATGTTCACTGTGAATTTTCTGGTCCATTATTGTATTAGAGAATAACAGGAGCTTCAACGATAATAGAATAAAAGGTGCTTCAACTACATTTAAACATGTACATGCAAAGTAGATAATCATAATGTGAACATGTGTTTTTCCTGCTTCCACAGGCAGAGACCAGAGCCTCTTCACTGGAAAAGTTCTCAGCTCCAGATTGTGTGTCTCTGTACCTGTGTGTTTGAAGACAATACAGAACTATGGAAAACTAAAGATTGTTTGCAGATGTTTTTTTGTATTATTTTACATTAAAACCCTTTGCATTTGATGTTGCATGTTGAAATAATTGTGTGGACAGAATTAAATTATACATACAAAAATACAACCATAAAAAAATTTTCATAAGGTAACATGTGATAAATATGCATATTCAGCATGATTTGATCACATTTCATCAACATGAAAAAGTGGCATTCATGTTCTGAGAAAATTATGTGCAGAAGAAATCAAAATAAGTTTCAAAGCCCAAACATAATTTTACTGCATGCAACCGCTTTCCCCATTTTTATTTACGCAAATCGAGCAACCTTTTTTTTCCAAATTAAATAAATGATTGCAGCATTATTTCCATGTTATATCATTAATTTAGAAAACAAACAAACAAACAAATGACTTATTTCTTCAATGTTGGCCTATACTACATGTTAACAACTCACTGGTATTCTGTGTGGGGCATACATAGTTCTACATCTATGTCAGAATATATAGCAAACTCTATATTTCATTCTCTTTTATGATGCGTGATCTTGTGACACAATACCGCTAGCAGGCCTTGTTGCACTAAAATAAAAAAAAACATGTAGCTGTATTTAGTAACACAGTTTTTATGAAATATTGAAGAGGGAAAATCAGACGGGGACTATTGTTCTACTTTCCACTGCATTTGAGAGCAAAGAGGTCAGAGTGTTTTTGAGGTACGCCCCATGTGATCTGTGGTTGAGTGTATTTACAACAGTGGATGTTTGCAGCATGAGTGAGCACTGACTCGTGTCCTGTGAGAGGCCTATCCTCCATAAAGTCTAAGTAGAAGTTGTAGTGCGTTGTGCGTGGACTTACTGATGAAGTTGGTCTGCCCAGTGTAGATCGTGTATTGTAGCTCGTAGGAGGTTACGCTGAACTCATCCTCGGACGTCCAGTGAACAGTGATGGTGTCGTGAGAGGCCGTGCACAGCTCTTCCCGTATGGAGGGAGGGTTCGGAGCTGCACACACAAAAAATACCGGATTATTGGAATGTTTAAATGCAGAATATCAAACTAGACTAAATTGGGATATTCTTTTAACAGTCACTAAAGATGTAAATCGTACTGTGATGCTGATGGCTTGATTGATTCCTTGTCATAGTTACATTATATTATGTATTTGCAGAAAGGTAAAATGTGAATGATTTGATTTATTTAAAACAATTGTTATATTAAACACTTCTCTTCTGCATAATAATATAAATCCACCCAAACCAGAAGGCCGCATGGTGACTATAGCACTCACGCCTCTACACCACTGGAGTTTGCATGTGCCTCTCAGTGCCTGGGTGGGTTTCCTCCGGGCCCCCCGGTTTCTCCCATCAACCCAAAACATGTAAAATTCCCCAGCTAAGGTGGTCCTAACTAACCATAGCACAAAGTCTGGAGATGGGTCCCCACTGCTGCTAACTGGTTGGCCCAGCAGTTTTGAAGGACGGGTCAAATGCAGGGAACAAATAGTTCAATAATGATAAAAGAACAGTAGTTCTATAGCGGTATAGATATTATTATAAGATAATATCATTAGTTTAATAAAGGCTTTTAATTTACCTTAATATCGTCACCTTCCTAAATAATCGCCTAAGTCACTTTTTGCCTAAATTTACTTTGCCACAATTTATGCCATAATTTCAATTTTGGGGGAGTTTTTTGTGTTTCCTGAAAAACCTGAAAAAATGACTTAGGGGATTATTTTAGTAAGGTGTCGATATAATGTTGTGTTCTTTGGAAACTTTGACATATTTTACTATATTAGGTAGATTTAGTTTTGGTGTAAAACAGGATAGAAGGCAGCTATAGATCTGTAAATCCCAAAGCGACTCAGCCATGATTCCACCTCAGTATACACAGGCTGAGTGTTCTTCTAACCTGTTAGATAGTCCAGTCCTTCCAGGATCTTCTTCTCTCGAGAAAAGTCCAGTGCAAAGTTGTCAAAAGCTTCGTTGAGGTTGACGTCGGGGATGAGGACCTGGGAAGAAGCTGTTGCCATGGCGACCCTACAGGGAGCAGAGGGATGTGAGTCGACACGTAGGCAAATGTCAGAGGAGATGAAAGCGTAAGGAGAGGTCAAGGAGTCAGACGGAGAGGTCAGACAACGAACAATATGAAGGACATGCAGAGGGCAGTGCACATAACAACAAAATAAGAAAAAACTATTACTTGGAAATGACCGCTGCTAAAAAATCTTACTCCTTACAGATCTTATTAATGCAGTCATGTAGCCAAGTTCTTTCTATTCTTGGACATTGTGAGAGCTGCACTGTTTTTCTGCCCAAGTGTCTGTCCATGGCGTTTATGAAAACAGCAGCCCTCCATCAATAACACAACTATCCACTGCAGCTAAAACATGAGCACATGGCAAGTCCGAGAGGCAGTCGCAGAGCCCAGTGCCTGCAGGGGACAGCGTGAATTACACCAGGTCCAGAAATGGAAAAAGAAATTAAAGATCTGTCTTGTAAAATGATAAATGATTTTCAACCAAGATATGACATTGATTTGAGGAGAGCCAGAGAGTTCTAATATGAGTAATACTGATTTCACTGCCCAAGATTGGATTTTTGAAAAGAAAGAAAAGCTTAAATCAAAACTGGTCTGTTGTAGCGAAAACATTACAGTCAGCTGTACGGAAGGACAAGGACACCAAAACGAAATAATGTAAGGACTCAGGCAGAGTTTAGCCTCAGTTAACCCTTTAGCCGGCTCTATGGGTGTACGTGCTGCACCTTTCGGCGACGTTTCGTGCAGTCTGAAGAAAGCGTGCGTGGTCATTCTCTTTCAGGCTTTGCTCTGCTTGTGTGATCAGAGCACTGGAGCGCTCCAGGCACTGGCGACAGTTGGCGATCTGCTGGGCCAGCTTACGTAACTTCATCACCTGAAACAAGCATAAAAACTATTATTACTATAACTATTAGTATATTTATGAAACTTGAAATAGGCAAAAGTACAGTGTGTTATAATTTGTAGTTTTTGTTCAATGGGGAGGACACAGAACTATATCAAGAAATTAAGGGATCTGATTGGGCATCTGGTGTAAACATATGCAAAATCAGAGAGTGATGCTTTGCAGACAGACATGTATTGGTACTAGCAGTAACATTAGTATCTATAGCAGCTCAATGTGTTCATATCTTATTACGTAGTACAACATGCTGTACTAGAAAAGACTTCTTCCACCTCCACTTCGTCACTATTTCTGTCAGCATGATTAAACGCTAAATCACTTACACAAGGTAAGCCAGACAAACCAAACTCATTTTATGCTATATAGCCCAGATGTCATTTTGAACTGGTGCATCATTATGACAATTGCAGCTCAACTTTTCTGAAAGATTTTTGACAAATTGCTGGAAAAATTTGGTACAAAGTCAGCAGTGTGCCTCTCAGGGGATGAAACCCGCTGTGAGCTACACTCACATGGTAAACTCCAGTTCTCCTGCAGCCTCTGCAAAATACTGAAGGAGCTTGGAGGGAGATCAAATACTATATATTTTTAGAGGTTTATGGAAATCAAGGAAGTGCCAATCTGTAAGTAACATTAAGTGGAAGATAAATAGTTGACAAAAATATGAAATGTAAAGGGGGCATACTGTGGCTCAATATGGCACCTTCTGCACACCCAAAGACATGGTTTTGTGTGTGAAACAGGCTGTTTGGACATTCATATATGAAGTGGTGATCCTCACTTTTATGCCAGCTATCATATCATACACAATATTTGTAGCGTCATATAATGCAGAGGCACAAATATCACTGCCAGCCTTTTAGATAAAACAGACACCACGAGATACAAGTAAACAAGTCCCCTCTCACACAAACACACTGATGCTTCCATTTTGGGGGCAAAGCTTTGCAGAGGAGACTGGAACAGCATAACAGGATTTTGTATGCTCGATTATGGTGAGCGGATCCATGCAAGGTGCTCCCTTTCTCTCTCCAGCCTCATTCAAACAGACACAGTCTCTGAGGAAAGTCTGCCCTTCGCCAAATCTCTTCCCAAACAAAACAATCATGTCCTCCTCATGTCCTCCAAGTGTCTTCTCTGCTTGAGTTGTTCTAATTCACATTCACTCACACATCAAGGCCTCCAACCTTAAATGACTAATTATACATAATTCAGACAATTAAGCAATAAGGGGATATTAGCCTATGAGTGAATGAACTGATTTGTGTGAGTTTGACAAACGGCAAACTTAAATGTCCACACAAGCTCCGCTCTTGTAAAGGTTTCTTGTGGTAGTGAGCATCTAAAATCACCATCAAGTGTATAATTTGGGGAAGGAAATGTCTCAAGAGATATTTTATTTTATTGCTTTTGACAGAAGTAGCTCATTAGTCAGACTGGTCAGCAGTTAAATCCTATATCAACCATATGTAATACTGTTGTGTCCTTAGGCAATACATTTCTCTCACTACCATCACACTGTATGAATGATGTATGCGGGTTTGGCCACAAATTGCCAGCCATACTTCACCCCGTCTACCCCAGGGCTGCAGTGGCTACAGCAGGACCACAGAGCATAAGGAGAAATAGACTAATGCATCAAACAGTGCAGCTCCATGGTCCAGCTCAATCTAAGACTAATTCAGACCCATTATTTGGTTTGACACCCCAAAAGCCAGAATGAAGTTTACAGTTCAGTCATGTTCAGCTTGTAACTAAATGATCAACGCCCTGAGAAAAGTTCTGGACTGTTTTCACTTGGGTGCCTCTTATTGTGGCCAATCCCTATAATGAAAAGTAATTGTTCAAAGAAAGTAATTTTGTGCCTTCAGAAGGACCCCGCCTTGTATTAGAGCCTAGAACTGTGAATACTGATGAGACAGCACTGCTAGATTTAGGCTGAGTGTCTAAAGAGTGTGTTCTGTTTCAACTTTGGAAAGAGACGCCAAAATGACACACACACACACTTACACACTTCTGAGAAAAAGTAATCAAGGCTAAAATGTTGTTTGAGGCACATGTTGCTAAATAATAGTCCATCCATTAAAGCTGTTTGGCTCCTCTGCTCAGCACCCTCAACAGCCGGCTCACAGTGACAACAACAGATTACAGCTGCTTAAGGGAAGAGCAGCTAAGATGTCAAAGAAAGCCCCACACATTTCAACATCAAACTTTAACTACAGTTGGAAAAGCATTTCATGTATATAATTATTTTGGAGTTTTAGTTAAAGATCTGTGAGCTTAAAAATAAGTTTAGTTGTGCGTTGTACATTGTGCAATGGAATTCAGAAGATTAGTAAAATAGAAAAATCTTAAAAACATTGCAAACACACAAAAAACATAAACAAAGGCGAAAACATTAGTAGCTGCTACATATCTTCAGAAGGACAAAAGTTTCTTAACACATAGATGTTTGTTTTTGGTAGGTCCCCGGAGGCGTACACTTTATATAAATGCTGGTTACTAGATAATGCATCTCAGAAACTCTTAAGATGTATTTTTTTTCACCCTGTTTTCTCCCAAAATGCTTGTATCTCCTGCGTCCCATGTGCACACACACCACTTTAGATAATTTGGTGAATCAGGATATGAGAGGTAATGAATGTAAGTGGATTAGTTTAACTTTAAATTAGACAAGAGTGGTCCCCTTGTAGATGAAGGGAAATTACATTACAGTTCAGTCAGCCAAAAATGACTGGCAAAAGGAGCAGCATTAAACTGTAAAGGCCAAGTGCAAAGGGTATGTTTAAAAGAAGACCTTCTTGGTTTCTCTGTGTACATGTATTTTGAACTTTTAAAGTGGGGAAACGATGTACTGTGTACAATTAAACCATTCAAATAAGACACATACGTCACCAAATAAGTACAGTACAACCTTGGTCCCTGCTTTATAATGACTAATTCATTTTAACAACACTATTTTCTAGTGAATGGAATTTCAAAGCTAATGTAATTTGCTCTCAGCTTCCTAATATTTTGACATATAAATAATAACCACTGAACAACAAAACTTTCTTTGGAGCTGTATCAAATCTTCTTAAGTCCTCCCAATAGCTCACCGTCATGCAGTATAAAAGTGAGTGATTATAAAAACTCCTTCAGCATTTGAAAACGTTGTTAGTAATCAGTGTGTAAATTTGCATAACTTTTCTACTGCTGTCCTTCCTTGAAACCAATACTCAAATCAATCCTATTGTATTAGTGTTTTATACTACATCATACTGTATATTACGCATTGTAGCCATATGCGTGCTGTCTGAGAGGTGGTGCAACATCAATATGCAGCACTTGTAAAATTTTAAAGAACATGATCATGCCATAGTGCTCTTTTATGCATGCATTTGAAACCTAAAGGTCATCTAAAGGTAAAAGCAGCCTTTACTCACAGGAGCCCACATCTCAGCATGTCCACCTGTGATTAGTTGAATTACTCGTGGTGCATGTGATTTATCTCTTCCTTGACCCTTAAATATTAACACATCACCTCAGAACCAACATCAGTCAGGCCTCCTCTCTGGTGCCTTTCTCCTCCTCTGTGGGCTCACATACTCCAGCCTACACTGCCTTTTCACGCCCAGACTCCCAGGGGAACCGACCTCTCACTTATCTCTGAAAATTAGGAATTAAAAGGCGTATTTTTTCATGCAAAATGTACTTGAATTATGTTTTAAAGGTAAGTATCAATATAAACCATGGACAAAAGAAAAATACTTACTGGATGAGCTCTTGCATTGCTCTTTAAGTTAAGTTCAGAATTAACATTTCATCATATGTTGGAAAATGTGTTGAAATAGAAGTAGTAAAAATTCTTCTTTCACCTTCAAGGCACTCAAAACGCTTTATACGAAATAACCACTCCCAGTGTACACAGACACTGAGGGCAAGACACGTTAAGTTTCTACCTCAAGGACACAACAACAGTGTTCTATTGGAGCTAAAATCGCATGACCAACCTATGCTTCAGTGAATTTGACCACTCAACTAATGTCAAGAGCAAGATTTGAACCGCCACCCTTCAGATCAGAAGACAAGCCTTATACCAACTAAAATGTATCCTCAGGAGCTGTACCTTGGACTCCTTGATCTTGACGGCGATGACCTGTTTCCTCTGACGGATGATCTCCACCAGCTCATCGCACTCCTCCACCAGCTTGGCTTCATGCATGGCAGTGTTCACCTGCACAATACACAACAAACAACATCATGAGAGAGATGGATCACACATACTGTTACCACATTATTATACAATGTTTTATCCCTTCTCCTTATTGTTCCTGTCTGATTGAAGCCTCTGAAGTGTAAAATGGTATCATCACAGAGGAACACTTTGCAATGCACCGAGCATCACAAACTTAATCAAAGATGCTGCTACCACCATGTTCACCTGAATTAGAATCAAGCAGAGAAGAGCAAAAAACACATGTTGTCATTATTCAATTGTCTATAAGTCGCTGTGGAGTCTGCCAAGCAAAAGATTAAAATACACTTCATGAATGAATAATACATTCTCAACCAAATGCATTATAAAATTGAGAATGTTAAAATACTTCTTGTTTAGATTCATTGAGGTATTGCCAAGGTTTGATCGGTGATACTTTATATTTTCGTCTAAAGCTGCTGAGCTGTTTCCAAGTGCACTGCAAAGAATGATACAAATAGTGTGTCAGAGAATGTGTTTTTGTGTTACTACAGATCAATTCAGCGACTCAGAAAAAAAATCTAAACAAATATAAAATTGTAGTAAGAAACACTGAAATACTGAAACTCAGCAAGCTGTACAGTTTGCTGTGCATGCTGCGTTTTTATACTTGACAGAAGCCACTGCCGTTATGTATGCGGGGCAGATCCATTGGAATGGAAGAAATATATTCTTCAGTATGTTCCCTCAAGATGAAGAACACAGCAGGGTCTCTGGAGTCAAGCAAAATATCAATAGACACACAGCTGACAATTTCTTAAAGCTTAATTGGGACTCAACATTGAAGTGAAGGCTGAGTAAAAGCTGGGTACATTAGACCTATACCATTGTAAACCTGCTTGTCACAAAACCCTGTTTCACATAGTTAGGGAATCCAACAATCTCTTTACTGACTCTATGTGGCTAAAATAAGCATCAGCCCTGTCGCATAATGTTCACATCACTTCATAACATTCATCTTTTATTCATCTTTTACCTTCTTTATTTTGTGATTATCATGCAATTACAAAAGACAAAGACAGTGGAAATCTTTATTAAAAGTTAAAGCAACATTCAGTATTAACTAACAGTAATCTACTGAGTAATGAGGCCAAATCAAGAGCCTTTGAAACTGCAAGAGTCATAATTACCTAGCGCAAAAAGTGAAGGTTTGCAAACCTTAATAATATTAGTACTTGTAGTCGTTATTCCTAAACAAGACCAGAGACAAAAACTGTAAAACATAACTTCTGCTGGTGTAATTTCCTGATCCTACACTCTATTCTGTGGCTAACATCACATCCTGGCTCCACAAAGCTCATTAGACGATGCTGAGCCACTTAAGCCTCATTATTCACCCTCACACACTGTGCCATTCATTCTGTTAGAGCCCACTCATGACTGTGGATAACTAATTAAACAGGACAAATGCACGGGTCTGGGATTCAAACACAAACTTCATATTCACCTGACTCTAACGCTGCCTATCGCTTTATTACCCGCCCACGCAAACAACAACACTGTCACCCCCGGCAATGGCTGGATCTATCAACCACCTCTGCAGAGGAACTTTCAGAAATATTACCAGGTGTGAAAAATAAAATTGTGCATTCAATTTAAGATATTCTGTTGTATGAGAAGAAAAAATACATCAGGCGAGGTACTTAGCCGACTTGCCTGTGTGACTCTATAGAAATGATGGACAACACAAAGTATCTGTAATTTAAAAAAAGAAGTGTAAGTGGAGCTGCGTTTTAATATTTACGAGAGAGTTTTCTAACACCCCAGGTATATTTGCAATCTGTCTTTTTGTGCACATTTTAAACACATCCAGAAGAATAGATTGAAATATGAACAAAACTAATACAGGAATCGATTTAAGAACATGCAGTGGAGGTTTAAACTACCGAGTTAGAGTTCACTGCAACAATTTCAAAGTTTTATACATATCTATAGTGCAAATGCAGTACTGTATGTGTGAATATTTTGGAAAACACGATAAGCTTTGTGCAACCATCTTGTCCACACTGATTTACAAGACCAAAACTGTGCACAGACTGGCAGCATCATTATTCACTTTTTCATTATAAACACATCCTCCACCTGCCACACTCCAGATGCTTTCAACATGGTTTATCCTGTGATGGACTCCAAAAGACGTGCCACCAACCAGTTATGCATGGGTTTCAGTGTGATAAAAATTGGGGCTGTTGCCATAGCAATTAACAACTCGAATCAAACTCTTGTGAATGGGCAAAGGTCCACAGAACATCTTACAAAACTGCTAAAAGTCATGTGCCTGAAACCCATGAATACACTGATTAGAATAGCTCGTCTTTCTGTGTGATAATGTGTTGACTTACAGCAGAAAGCTCACTGTGTGTCCGGGCTTATCACACTCGCACAATAACATCACAGATTGAGGAAAGCACAGCAATTACTCGCCCACTCCTGCACAACAAATCCTAAATTGTTTTCTCTTAAAGTCAGAGCGTGCTCATCTTCAGCTGACTGCATTGGTCACACCACAAGTTCAAACTATTGTGAAATAAAAGCAGTGAATAGAAAGACATGCATATTAACAAAAATAGATTTTCAAAAGTGCTAATAAAGAAATAAATGTTCCTCATTTTCAGCACCAGCAAATTTTGTCATGTAGGAAACAATCAATATGGTTGCCTGGGATCTAGAATACACTTTTCTGCAATGAGGGAACTGGCAGGTGATTGACAGGTGCACAAGAAGACTGAAATACATTACGGAGTTCTGCAGAATTAATGAGCGAAGCACTAAACTTTGTTAATCTGAGGACAGAGAAATGCCATTATGCAAATGACAAATGATCAATGAGCTTTTTTATTTCATGTGTCAATTAAAACAAAAATCTGATTACGTGATCACATTTGGTCTAGCTCAAATAAGAGCCATAAGGTAACGGACCAGACTGAAATATGTCTGTATCAAAAATACAGTGAGATATCATTCTGAATATCTGTCTTAAATATACCTGATATAATCTTAAGACTGAGAGAGCACTTAACCCTGAGTTAATATTGTGCCCTAACACTAAGTCTGTTTCGTCAATTATAAAATCTAATTCAGTATTATGAGATTATAAAGCAATTGAGAATGAAAATGCAACAGAGAATGATCCTTAGCCATGTGGCAGGTTAACTTTTTTCTACACCAAACTTGTCCAAATCTTGTCCAAGACAGCTCAGGGTCAAACATAGCACTTAACCTCTGGCTAAAACCAAAAGCTTCACACCTTGAATCAATTGCGTGTTCATTCCACTGCCTTCACTGGCTCCTGCACCCATTTCTCTGTACATTGCCCCTCGGCTTTTCTATTCCAGCTCTGTGTGAACTGCCTCACAGCTTCAGCCCCTCACAGACCACTCACAGATGCCTCTGTACCTTTTTAACCAAACCAGGAAGTAGAGACACTGTTCTGAGTCGCTGTCACATACATTTTTGAGATAGATTCAAAACCTTTAGAGATGCAATAAAAGATGTCCAGAATTTATATTGGAAATAAAAAAATGTGTGTAATTGAAAGAATCATGAATCAAGAATCAATCAAGACAATAATGAAGACATTATGAATTAATGAAGACAATATATTATTGTCTTCATTAAAAGCTTTGGCTACTCAAATTTACAATGTTTTTATGACAAGAAAAATGTCCACTTTCAAATATTGCTCTGCCTGGTATGTTCCACAGTATTGACAGTTTGTGATTAGTGCTGTGATTCTACACTCTGTTGTGTGTTTGTTTTTCTGATAAAAATGAGATAAATACAGTGCGGTGGCTGAGTGGCAACACTCAGGCCTCACAGCAAGAAGGTTACGCGATCGATCCTCGGGTCACCCGGGCCTTTCTGTGTGGAGTTTGCATGTTTCCTCCGCGTGTCTGGATGGGTTTCCTCCGGGTACTCCGGTTTCCCCATCAACCAAAAACATGCAACAGGTTACAATCAGGGACTGTCGGGAGTCCCTCCCTCCTGTGAGCTCACCACCTGCAGAAGGGTTCCTAGGGTCTGGGTCTGGTGCACAGAGTGCGACACAGCCGAATTAAGCGGGAGAAAATGGATGGTTGGAAATGAGATAAATACAACTTCAATAAATATCATATTGAAAAGATATCTTTACTGAAAACCAAGATGTTTATTGACAAAAAGAAAACCCACTGCAAAGTACCAGCTCTTGATTATTACTTCCCAAAGTACACACCGAATAAGCTTAACAACTGTATTGGATTAGAATCAACTAATTCAGATTAAAACAAACTAAAAATGGAAATATGTTTGCGCTATGATCACGACGCGGTGTATTTTGTGAGAAGCCTTATGCATCACAACGCCATATGGCACCACCAGAAAAATAGACAAAAGACAAACAGAAGAATCTGGAGAGGAGGTAAAACGAGGCTAGAGCGCTGATGCAGGGATTAGGGGGCATCACAGGCATTCAGTCCCAGCACAGAGCGGTGGGCTTTGGTGTACATAAATGCAGACAGGTCTCCACTAATGGCTTAGAGCTCATTGTTTAATCAGGAGACACACGTCCATGCACTAAACCCAGCGGGCTTCTGTCAGAGTGACTTTTTTAATAACACTTTTAAATCTCTCACATTGGCACATCTGCTGCCTGCTAATGTGGTTTCCCTGACAGGCTGGTTTTATTACTGCTAAAAGGTGTATTTAGAAGAAAGTTGGACGTTTATACAACACAGCAGATAAGAAGAACATTTATGGATGGGTTGGAACGGAAGTAGTAAATTCTGAGCTATAAACTACAGACTTATGGGGATGGTTTTGAATAAATGTTGCATCAGGGAGTGGCATGTATTGAGTTCATTGTAGCGACTCAAATAGAGATGAGACAAACAGAATGATGTGAAGTCGCTTACTGGTTTATTACTGGCTGATAAATGCTCTTTCTCTTATTGGAAAATAAGCAATAACATGCATTTATTGTTAAAATATGAATGTAAATCACACAATATTTCTTAGTTTCAAATATGGCTTTTAAAAGTTGTTCTTGCATAACTATATTCTTGTTAGCTAGCTATTTTTTTTTTATATTTTTAATTTTTAATAAATGGAGTATCTATAAATGTTAATGAAATAGTCTCCAAACCGACACTCAAAGCTGGAATATTTTATTTCACAATAATCTCACTAATCATTTATTAAAAAGAAAACTACTTTCATTCCTCGTTTCCTTGTCATTATTAGATTGTTTAAAATCAGCTGCACCCTCATTGAAGCATTATACATTGTGAAGTGTTTCATTTTCTACCACGTTCTTTGAGTTACTTCAGTGAATCATGTTAAAATCACATCTCTTCACACCCTCAGTGCCGCTTCAGAAGCCCACATTCCAAAACATCCAAATATTGTTATAAAGAAGTTGTGCCGCTTTGAAAGACACATCCAGCTCTTCGTCAATTCCAGCCGTCTTTTTCCTGAGCTAGAGGAGGAGAGCGCTCCCGGAGGAGAGAGAGAGAGAGGAACCCACTGCACTGCTGCCATGTGCTGACACACCGCTCACTCTGGGCTGTTTGATCACATCTCTGGCACAGATACAGTATGATGCAAACAAGAGGAAGAGGAAACCAGGTCATACTCACACAAACCTGCAGACTTTAACTTTGCACCTTGTTCTCTCAAATAATTTTATTATTTCCGATCTTCTGCCATTCCGCAATTTTCCAGAGTTGGATTTGTAGTTGCAGGCTGTGCTTGGCCTCAGTACCCTGCTGTTTCCTTCTGCTAACACTTTCGAACAAAACATTTATTCTGTTAGATTTTTATGTTGTTATGTTTAAGATGGCCTTCACTGTGCCCAGTATGTCTTCTCACTGGTTTAATTTAGCTCATGCATAGTGTACAATCAATTCCCCAGAGAAAATAACATTTAACAAGTTCAACAATTAATTGATAATTAAGTGTCACTGCAAACAAAAGCATCACATCAACAGACAATGCAATTTTGGCTTGCTTGAAAGGAAGCAGAAGTAATGACAGCAAAATATGCATTGTGTTCTGTATTGGCGAGAACTGATGCCGCTGTTTTTCAGATGACATTTTTGTTTTTGTCACATCATTTCAAAAGAGATGAGGGCAGGTACAATTTAACCACCATCTTGGCACATTTGCGATGCCTGAATGACTCCTAAACAGCCTTTTCCGTCTAATTTCCAGACACAAAAAGCACGGCAAATTGTGAACATCAAATTGTGACACTCTCTGACTTGATTTTTACAACTGATATACACCCTGATATAATGTTACACTATCGCCTAGAAATTCTGGTTGTATCTAATAAATCATGGCCCTGTTGGGAGAGTTTGTCTCTATGCCATCCGTCCTTATTTCTTTTTGATGAATAAATGATAAGTTGCTGTTGCCGCTGTGGCGCGACTCTGTATGCGCACTGACACAATGATGTTTTTTTCTTGCTTACTGATGAATGTTTCGCCTATTGTTAATAAATCATCTGCAATCATTTCATTTTGATTAGCCGAAATTGTTGTTCATGGACCTTCCGAGCGCCTGGGTGCAGAATACAGCTGGTGCCATCTAATAAGAACTGAACTGTGCATGGGGCATTTATTCTGGGGCCACCATTACTGTCAAATTGCGCTGAGAAATGATGGTGGGCATTAAGAGGGAAGGGTTTTAGAAGTATGTGTCACTGTGTGTGTATGTGTTAGTGACGCCGCGGTAAGCATTAGCCCTGTCTAGCCTGCTTGTACTCCTTTTTTTCCCATTAAACCACAGAATTGGCTCAAAACGAACAGGTCAAAAGTGACAAGATTGGCGGAGGGTGTAATTTTCCGCAGACTGGTATGGGACACAAGAAACACACCACTCAATGAATAAATCAACCTGAGTGAGTGCGGGGCAGAGCTGGTCGTCAACTACACTCTCTCCTTGTAAACTGTGTACTACTTCTGACTGTTTCTATTCGCTCACGTCACATACACATGGCTTAAAGCTTAAGTTCAACACAAGTAAGTACACAGAAAGCAATGAAATCTGTCAAGGAAGGGCCCTATCATGCAAAGAAAGATGCTTCTAAAATGGAATCAAAGCTCTATCCGTCACACTGGTTGGTTATCATAGGCTCCTCCTCAATTTGCAGCTTCCTGTTTTTTGCTTTGAATGTTTAATTACCAAGCTTTCATCATTCTGAAACCCATGGATCAAGATGCACAATTTAGGATCCTCGCTAGCTTAATATTTGGCACTGTTCATAATCCTGAATCCATATTTGAACATATCTGCTCCAAACAACTTGATCAAGTGGGTTTAATGTATTCAGTTCCATTAAACTTCTTGTAAGGAACCGTAAAAGCGGTCTCATTGTCCATACCATAAAACCATAAAACCCACCTCATTATCTATTTTGAGATGACAAAAATACTGCCTGTGGCTTAATATGTTTTGGTCTTAAAAATAAAACTGTATTTGGTCAAAAATTCTGCGTAAATGACATAATGTTGAGCTGTTCAGCCTGATACTGGTGACTGCTGAGGGCCTCTCAATGTGGCTCTTTGTTCTGACTCAATGTCTGGAGAGTTCAGGGCTCAAAAGAACAAGAGGTTACTCAGAATATAATACACGTCTTGTGCTCTGATTTGTTATTCTCCCCACATGTCTATTGCTCAGTTTAATAAGAAATGCATGAGAAGTGCCACTGCAAACAGCTGTGTGGAAACAAGTGGTGCTTACCTCTACCTGTTGACATATCTGGATGAGTTTGGCCATTTGGTTCTCCAGCTCACTGTTCCTCTTCACCAAATTGGTCAGGTTGTTCTCCAAGGTTTGCTGTAGACAAGAGGAACATATTATAAATGATAATGGGAATCACAAGAAGGATAAACATATGTTCTGCAACATAAACGTAAATGAGAAAAGTATTAAAGGGCCCATATTATGTTCGATGTTGTAACGTTTTCTCACCACAGACATACCTGTAGTTGTGTTTTGTTTCATTCACACTTGTTTAACACACAATCCCTGCATATTTAGGCTCTCAGACAGAACACACTGTTCCACCTGGTGATATCATGTGGTAATACAGAAAGTGCTCCACTGTGTTTTTAAACTCCATACACCTTCACTAGAATCATTTAGATAATTTCAACCCTGCAATAGCCAATCTGTTCTGAACTATGGGTAAAATGTAGCTGTTAACTTTAAACTTCTGCTTCATGGCATCACAAGGTGGAACAGAGCATTTAGAGCTTTAGCAATTAATAATAATGGGTTACTCAAACATGTGTGAATGAAACATCTCCAGGTATATTTTTAGGGAGGTAACAACACTGTAACTTGGCTTAAAGCTTACAAAAGACCATTCTGCGTAAACAACAAGACTAATAAATTAACATAACATCAATGCAAACAGCGTATTACTGTTCACATTAAACTATTTGAGCAGGGGTGCAATAGTTTGATAGCAACTGTAATGGTGTCAAGCAATTTTAAACGAGACAGACCTGTGAAATACAGTATACTTGTAAATGCACATTTACAACTATACTGTATACTGAGGTTTGTGCAATATTGTGTAGTGAAAACTGCTGATGACTGTGTATCTGATTTGAATAAACCTACTACATTATTAAAATATTGCTCTGACTTATTATAGAATGTGATGTGTACATTGTGCAACAAAGGCATTTTATTTTATATTATTGAGGACACTGAATCAGTGTCAAACTTTAAAGCGGTGCCTTCAGGCTTCTCCATTATATTACATTGTGGTTTTTCTTTACATTATCCATACTGAGACAGTGCAGCTTTGATTAATAGTCCAAGCCAATGTACCACTAGACTGTGTCCTGTGATTAAAACTAAATACTGATTGAGTCCATTCTTCCAGTGGCTTCAGGGTCAGTGTATAACAATATGCAATCCCAGCCAAATGATCGTACAGCTGTGAATGAGAACGGACAACTTTTAATAACACAGTGCAGCATGACTGCTGGTTTTGGTTAGGGACCAGCTATTGAACTTGGCAATATGTCATCATACATAACACGGCTCATAATAGGACAAGACAAACAGTGTTTTTGTATATAAAAGTTCTGATATTTTTTGACAATCAGTGAAATTTAAAGTTACTCATTTGCATAACACACCTGGACACATTCAAACCATTAATACAATTACATCAAACCCCGACCCGCTTCACCTACTTGGACAAAGTAATGATCAAACACTCCATTATTGTCTTAACAGTGAAATGTAAAACCATGTACAAAAACATAAAAAGCACACTCGGGCACATCACGAAAAGATAAAAGCTAGAAACAGGCACACAAAGTCAGGAATAGCACTGGCGTTTATGTGAAGCAAATCAACAATGGCTGTAACGACGGGCATCAAAACAGCAGCAACAAAAACACAGCTGTGCAGAAAAGAGGGACAGAGAGGCAGAGGAGTGCGAGGCGCATGTTTGAAGTGGGTCTACTCATGCAACTGAATGAGACGGGGCACCTGGAGAGGAACGGGGAGAGAAGCCCAAAGCTACAGTGTGGAGGGTTTGAAACGAAACTCTGTCTGGTGCTATATTCATATTCATTTAGTATAGAAACAAACATTGCTTCTTGTTACTAATTTAACAATTTCTGCAAGTTTCGTGTTTACTCTATGCATTCCTTGTTTGCATTTCTACTCTCTTTAGGGATAGATCACATTCTATCCCTGGTGATATCTTGTGAGATTGCACATGCACTGCAGCTGATTCTGGTTGTGAGGGGAGCCAGGCAGACATTGTGGATAATTGCTACCGCTAAAGCCTAAAGTGACTTAAACACAGACTGTGGAGGCTCTGCAGAGGCTCTAATAATGAAAGAGATAAGATGTGAGGAGTGGAAGAAACTATATCTTAAATAGCTCAAAACAACCACAAATAATATTAAAGTCAATGTTTAGTGAGCTTATTAACACAAATCTTATCTTTTATATCATCATGGCCTGCTGCATTCAGACATAGTTAATTAAATCTTGTAAAGTATCCTAATGCACAGATACTGCATTTTCTTTAGATTTGGATGAACAGATAATACAATTAGATCTTGGATCAGGTTGGATGCACAAAGCCTGGATTTGGGACAAATATAAACAGAACAGTTGGTTGTCACTCCTTTTGTCTGTATTATTACACAAAAATTTGATATCTATGAAGAAAGTTTAGCATATTTCTAAGTGCTCTACTGTGTTAGTTTCTCATGCAGTAATTAGGCTTATCACAATTGTATCAACTTATCATTCAATAGAAGTTAGACGGAAGAATCATTTTTGGGGTCAGTATTTTTGGTAATTTTGCTTTGTTCTAGTGGGAACATTTTGGTTATTTTTCTGTACTATGATTAGATTTGAACTGTAAAAGTTTGAATGATGAGCTTCTATAACTCATTTTAGATACAAACTAACTACGTAAGAGATGCATTCTGTCGTATTTATTGCAGCTCATATCTGTTAACAATATTGTGCATTTAGAATACTTTTTGGGGGATAATTTCCTTTACCGCTTTTTTGTTTGGTTTCAATATTACCGTTTAATTATCATCTATAATTACTAAATTGCGCTTCAAAATGTGTTATCGTGACAGGCCAGTGATTTTAAACCATTTACTTGATTCCATTTCTAATCAGAATGGGAATATTTTCAGTCCTGTCTAACACTGAAGTTGTTGTCTTACTAATTTAAATCCTTAGTGCTTCCTGTCAAGGCCATGGTGAGGGGGTAAAGAGAGGGGAGGGTAGAAGGCGACCAGGGAACTCACCGCAGCGCTTGTCTTTGAAGCCTCCAATACTGCCTCTGACACTCTGCCCGGACTCTGATAGGCCTACGGATACACAATCAACACCCAACGTTAAAAACACACTCTTACACAAGTTTGTCTGGTCGACGCTGGTCAGATATGTGATGTCCTGCATACAAACTTGTTACTGTTACTTTAGTCCCTGCTGCTGTAGTAATAGTATGGCTGCATGGTTTTAGTTTTATTTAAATTTTTTTGGCAATTATGATTAGATTTACAATGTATATTTAAAAAGTAGGATTCAGTTGACGGTGCACACTTCAAGAGCATAAACATTTCAGCAAAAAGACAGAAATATAAACAGATTAACTAATATAAACATCCCAAAATGTTTGCAAAGGTCAAAACTACAGGCACAAAGAGACAAAAAAAGGCTGTGTTAAGAAAATTCTATAATCTAAATAATCGGTGGCTTTGCTCCAACTCAAATCGCAATATACCGTTGAGCCCTACAGCCGCAGTGCTTCGTGTGCAGGGCTGAATCTGAAGAGTCGCACCAGTGCAGGGGGCAGACAGATGGGTGATTAATTAGCAAGCGGGAGATGAATCTGATAAATATATCTCGACACAGCTGGCTCCCGGGAGACCGAAGTGCAACGTGTGCGTCCTTTTCATATGCACATCTATTTCATCTTGTCCTTTCAATATTTATGATAGCACTAGTTGGCCATAGATGCTAAATAGATCTGGTCACTTGAATCAGTTCTCCCGTGGCAGGCAACACAGACTGACATAGGGAGTAACTAGGAACATCCAGCGTCGACAACAATTCATTATAAAACATACTTCAAAGTGAACAAGGAGAGGGGGGGTCTGTGAGTGACAGTGAGTAAAAGAGGATTGATCATAATGGAAAGAAATCCTGTGGAATGCATTTACTTTAGTTTTTTGTGCCATGAAACATACTTTTAGTACAATTTGGAGAAGGGGTGAACTAAAACGATAAAATAAAGCAAAAAAGATCAGCTGGACAAATGTTTATAGTAAGATAAACAACTCACAACAGCATGTTTGAGTTAACTACTTTGAAAAATTGGCAACCCTCTCGCTGTAACTAGGTCAATTTGATTTTGTTCATATTCACCTGCTTCACATGATCTTGGTTTTCTGAATTTGCAATTTTTTTGTCAATAAAATCCAATTCCTAATATTGAACTCAGCTTCAAATTTGCTTTTATAAATGCTAAGCTTCATTTGACTGGAGCCGAATGCTATGAGTGACGCCGCCTTAGTTTGCTTCTTTGCACAATCTACGGCATGAACTCAATTCTCAATTCTGAGTGATCGACCAAATCAAATCATTTCGCTTCTTATTTATTGTTTATTTAGTTTTTTCCACATGCCCTTCCTGCTGCTTTACTATTACTGGAGCAGGAAATGGGGGTTAGCTATTCTTACCTAAAGAACAACGCGCACATCGACACTAAAGCCCGATGTTTATCGACAGCTCCGAGTCTTATGGTTAATATTGTGGTCTGCTCAAAAGAGACTCAAGCTCTGTGGGATATAAAAGACTGTCTGGCAGAATAATTAGTTTCACAGACACAACAACAGATTGCCTCCACCACAAAATGGAACCCTCAGGCCAACTATTTAAATTTAAATTAATTAGGTATATATTATTATGCATGAGTCCCAAACAGGAAGAAGAAAAAAAGTAAAGGGATTAAACTTGAGAAAGACCCATAGAACAGAACAAGCTCAATTTACAGTTGTTGTTAACAAGAAGCTTTTGAGAGTGGCGGACGTGTCGGTAACTGGAGCCTTCTGGGAAACCCTTTTGTGTGTATGCGTGTGTGTGTGTGGCTGTGTGTAGGTGTGTGTGTGTGTGGATAATATTCCATTGGGCAGAAGTTTGTAGAGCAAGTGAAACACAGAGAGCCACGCTAGTCTGTTGGACGCGGCCCAATTAATGAGACCAATAGGGAAGCTTACTACTATCGCATCTTTTCATCCTACTGCCAAAAACCTACTGCACAATTACACTTTCTCTGCTTTTTAGTGAATTTGCACCTTCGTAGTTTAAGAGACTTCCCCTCCACAATTTTTCTACAGTGCTTCTTCAAAAACATTTGCAGATTTTTTGAAAAGCAAACTATGTAGACATTTAAAGTGCAAATAAACTTGGTGCCCTTCAAGCTACCACCAAAACACACTACTTTCAAGGAAACTCAAAACAATGGTGATACTGAATGTGAATACAGAATTTTACCTTGTTCGACTATGGCCTCCAGTCATATTTATTGAATTCTAAGCAGAAGGTACGGAGAAAAAGACAAAGTGGATTATTAATAATGTAAATCCCAGAATAGGCCTAAGCACTGTACTTTAAACTATTTAATACTGGTAGAAGCATTTTCAGCTTTACAAGAGACTGACCACTGACTAATATATTTTTTCCATCATGTTTGTTTGACCCATTGAAGCACTCATTCCTTTTTTATGTAAAAAAAATAGCACGTTGTGTGAAAAAGTGGACTAAGTGAGTGCAGTGTTACCGTGTAGCATTTTGCTCCAGTCAAATGAAGCACATCGAGGCCAGCAGTTGTAGGGGTGAATTTAGAGTCAAGTTATGTATTTGGAATTCCGACCACAATTATCACAGCAAACGAAACGGCAATCCAGAGCGAGGATGTTGAATGTGATGCCTCTTCCTGCCTGCACCGCTGGTTTGGCAAGGGCTTCAGCTTTAGCAACACTGTCAATCAAACTGCTGCTAAAGCTACCGGGAGCAATCTCAGGGAAAGAAGGCACCTTGTCTCTCTGTTATTAATGTTTATATATAGATTTATGGGCAAAATAGCTAAATAAACACCAGAATCATGCAGAGTGGATTAATACTAACATGGTGAGGCTCACTGCAGCAGTTATACGTAAAGGGGTGACAGTTTTTCAATGTAAAGTCATTCAGTGTCAGTGGAGCCAGAAGCGTGCCCATGATCACTTCCTATTTGGAATGCAGCATCATTATTATTTTAGTGAAGAATGTAATAACGGCAACAAAGTAAGAAAGAAAACAATGCCGCAATAAAACCATCTCATATCAGATTGCACGGTGAGGTGTGATGTAACGCTGTGGATTAGCTGGGAACCACACCATGATGAAGAGGGTTTATGAGAGACTGTGATATGGATGAATGGGCTTAAGGGATCACTGTGTTTTATCAACTTGCAACTCCAGCCTCGGTACAACACTGCAGTTTAGTATCACCAATAAGAAAACAGTACACTGGGAATCAGATGGACTTCAGCGTAATCAATAGTTCTGGTGTCCAGGGAATGTTTTAACCCAACTCATGCACAACTAATGCTTCCAATACTTAGGGCTTTGGAATTAGTCACATTTTTGCAGGATCCAGTTTCCAGTTTCAGTTTAGACAATCATATTGGTCTTTATAATAAGATTTGCAGCTAATCCTCTGTCTGTCTTGACAAAATTGAAAGTAGTAATTGATCAATGAGTTCAATGTTGAAATAAAAATAAAATTAAATAAATAAAAATAAAACAAGCGAAAAGACCAAATGTGCAAAAGCATCTCTGAGGGTCAAAATGAGACGGCTGATGCTCTCTGATACTTTGATGACAATTCTGAAACATGCTTCTAAAGTGATTGTGATGAAAAATTAGGATTCTAGGAATGTGTTAAGAAAAAAGGAGAGAAACAGTTTGAAATGAACTAGCTCTGTTTTTCACATTTTTACAAAGGTAAAAATCAGGTACAAAGTACAATGGTTTTAACTCAACTCAAATCAGCTGCCAAGATACAGGCAAGAGACCAACAGTGGCACATAGTCGGTTTAAATCTAAAGAGAAGTCTGACTCATACATTAGCTTGCATTACTGTATTCCTGTCTATTCCATTTCCTTTATCGCCTGCAAGCTGTTTCTACTTATTTGTATTTCAATCCGAGCGCATCTTCCGTATTCTGCTGATTTGCGAAGCGCATTCCCAACAACACCAAGGCCCATATAACACATTATCATTATATGTGCTCAATCTGAAAATAGTCTTACATAGTTAGGCTGTGTAGCTTATGGCAATGCTTGTTATCCGGTGGATCATTAGGTTGGTGCGTGTAGCTGCAGGCAGGATAGAGAAATTGTCATTGAGACCGGAGACGAGGCGAGCACAGTGACTCCTGACTCAGTATATTAACATCATATCTGTTGTTTTCTTGTGTGGCTTTGTGGGGCAGAATGTGCACGGCAATTTCAGAGTTAAATCCAGACCATTAAAAAAATATGATGGTCCTATATGTCATCAGGAATAGCTTCAACGGAAAGTCCACAAATGTTGACCCTTATGAGTATTTGATGTGATTGGGTTCACAAACTTGTCATAATAAACTAATGGCCAATCTCGCCTGACCTCAGGAGCTAAGCAGGGCTGAGCCTGGTTAGTAGTACTTAAATGGGAGACCACAGGAAATATGAGGCACAGTGGGGCAGCAGGGGCTCTTATGACATAAATTGTTTGACACTTTGTCCAACCTGCCTATGGAAGTGGTCTGTGGGTAAAAGAAATCCATAAAAGGTAAAACCTGCTTTAGAATTCTGAGCTGCCCTCCATCTCAGTTTTAAAGTTAAGGCTGTTTGCAGTGTTGTGTTGTTATGTATCAGTGACAGGTACAAAGCACTGGCACTATGAACTGAGCTGTGCCCATAAGCTGCTATATGCAGTTTTCACAAGCACCAGAAAAACAGTTCACTATGAACCTCGTATAAAAGTGTAGATAAGGACAAATGAGAAACAGGTAACATGCTGAGGGCAAACTACACTGGCGGAATAGAATTTGGTCCATGTTTAATTAATTCTTAAATAAATAAGTGTGAACGTGGCACACAGCAGTTACACTTTAGGAAGAGGTGGGTGCTCATTATGAGGTATTTTTATGCTGTGTCCCCAAACCTGTTCTTGCATTTGCTCCAAGTGCAGCCTGCAGCAAAGTCCCATCTCCCCCTGATTAGCTTCTGTTGCCAAAATGGTTTTTATATTCACGGATTAAATTGGGCCAAAATACCCACTTTGCCTGTGGTGATGACAATGTGCCTTAATATGAGACAATACGAGGAATGGAGGTAGTGAGAAGACTGTAAAAATAAAAGTCTGAAAAAGTGACTCCAAGAAAAAAAACAGCAAGAGCATCCCCGCTGAGACATGATGCATAAACATTGTGGCATTTCAGCTTGTCAAGTGAATAAGACCCGGAAATCTCAGTGGTAAAGAAATTGCAAACCTATAATCTAATATCTCAGGGCTATGGCAATGTTTCACTCTTAAAATTGGACCATTTCATTTTCAATCATTTGTAGCATTGCAAAACTCCATATGCAGAATACTTACCAAGGTCTTTCTAGCAGACTAACAAACTCAATCAGTCTAACTACAGACTCTGTAGTAGAATAAATGAAATGAATCCTGCAAGTTACAAAATGATGCAGATATATTTTACATAACATTTTGATTGAGTATTTCACTCAAAACACACTAAAAATGTCCTGATGATAACGACAAGCCCTTCTTAACCGTCTACATGTTCAAATTGTGTGATCTGTGTCACCTTGACTAAGCTTAGACATTATCTCCATACAGAATCTGATTTGTTTGTAGATCCTTATCCTGAAGAGAAAATATTAGGTGGTAGAAAGCCCTTTATATTCCCAGAGGATAAGTCACAGAAAGGTGTGGTTTCTGAGCCAAAACATGATGAAGAATTGAGGTGACAGTTAAAGTTTAAGCCCCACAGCTCAGGCTCAGTCTTTTCTGCTGTTTTAGCCGATCACGCTCAGCACAGTAACACAGTGGATAATCTGTCTGCAAACTCCAACCTCGGCACATTTGGTTGGTGCAAAATTCATGTGCACTTTACAGATTTGAGGTTTTCTGGGTGACTTAACTTACAAGTCTAAATTTTTAAGAAACAGCTCTGTTACAGACGGCAGTGTTTTTCAAGAAATATGGCAACATTGCAGCTTCTTAAATGTGAATTAAAATATAGAAATTCAGTTCTGCAAAATGTAGATATTATTACATTTTACATTATTTCGATTTTTCAACTATAGCCTTTTGTTTGTAGAGGTTTACTATGACAGCTTTGTGACATTTTTATTTGTTTTATTTGAACCCATTAAGCCCGTTACAATCCAATGCCCCTGTATACTGTGTTAGTATTTATAAAAGTAGATATAGTTGGTCCTTAGTGCAGTATGTGGTTGCAGCTGAAGTCTTACCTCTGGCTCTCCCTCAGGCTGCCTGAACAGAAGCTGTGCCTGTCATTGAGACGTTCTATGTCAGTGACAACAGCTCTACATAATCCCCATGTATTTCCATTTGGACCCTCACCTTTTACAACTGCTCCACTCTTGCTCTATAGAAATGCCACCGAAAATTATATAATAAACACTTAATTAATAAAAAAAACCAAACATTTTCTATCTCAAAAGCCTTGCTCTTTTGTTGATCTCAGGTCATGGACAACACAAGCTGCTTTGACCAACATGGTGGATTTCCTTAGAAGCAGTGACTTTAAAGTTACAGTAGGAGGATTGCCATAGTATGTACATATTTACATTAGCATTAATGAGATGCAGAAATGACGAGAAGAACGTCTCAAACTTCCTAATCGGACATCCACTCATACCTGATTCATAACCTGCCCCCGGGGAGAGATCCGACAGCGTCTCTTTGTGCAGGAGACATGTGCAGTAGAGACGGGGAGAGACAGGGGTGATGCAGAGAAAGATGCTTGTTTGATTGTTATTTTACGCTTCATGCACACAACCTCCTCATGGAAAACACATGAAGAAATGCAGATGATGCCGCTTTTAAGTTAAAGCCGACCAATCTGTTTAAGAACGACATAGAGCTGCTGCACGTAAACGCGGCGTCAGTGAGTCAATGGTGAGACGTGGCAACAGCAGCAACCAACTGACTCGGCCCGAACTTGAAATCATTCTTGAAGACATGGACACCTGCGGCTTATATATGCACAATTCTAAAATGTATTCAAAATTTTGTTGATGTGGCTTATATTCGCGTGTGCTTTATAGTCCAGAAACTAATTTTTAAGAACTAAATGTTATGTCACAATGTAACATTTTAATTAGCTTGATGAATATACCAGCTTTAATTTGTAGTTTTTTATAAAGTTGCACAGATCCCCTCTACTTTGCTTCTCCATGCTGAGGTAATTGCAGTTTGATTACACAGTGGTTTATTTAGGTCTTCGGCATCAAAACATGTTGGTCTCACTGTATGAATGTTTGATTTTTGTACAGTTATTGTTGATTGCTCTGACTCACCCTGGAATTCTTTAAATGTCAAGTCCAAATCAGTACAAAAGGCCTTCTGCCCAGTCTATGAACGCATTACACCCACACCCACACACACACAGACACACACACACACAGACAGACACACACAGGACAGTCCCGGCAGCCAGCGACAGTGGTCAGTGACAAGACAAAGTGACTCTATTAGCATCAAAGTGGCTGTGTGGCCCTGACAGATGGCTCTCCTTCCTCTATGGCGTAGAAATGACTCACTCTAACCTTACTACACTTTATATCTTACCTAACTGACGCTGCAAAGAGAAAGTAAATGATGTCACTATCCCGTATTTATAGATGAGGTCGCTGAACAGTAGCAGCAACGCCCGCCGCATCGCTACATAACATCCATACACTTCACCTGTTACCAAGTTAGCGCCTGGCGGGGGGCCCAAATGAAATGAGACAGACTGCATAGTGAGAGGGGCAAATAGAGGGGGCGCTGACAGAATGAGAAAGTGGGGCTATCACTGTACATGAGTTTGGATGTATCACTTTGAATATGAAGCTGACACGCTATGATTTCACAGTCGGAGAATCCTGGCACAGAGAAAACAGGCAGGGCCAAGTGTAATGCAACCCACAGTCTAAATGTACTCTGTAATAACAAATATGGCAAGACATCAATGACAAGAGGTACTACATAGAAGATTAGAGAAGATTATCTGTCATTGTACAAATAATAATTATTCTGCCTATGCCTGTCAAGTTAATTGCTATATCGACTTATCGCTCAATATATGAAAACTGGAACATTATGTTTAGGGGTGAATATTTATCGTGTCTATTTCTTCAGATGGGGATTTTTTTGGTTATTTGTCTGAAGTACAGTAAGATTTGAGCAGTAGAAAGTTAAATAAATCTAACTTATATGACTCATTCTAGATACACAAAAACTACTGAAGTGTTTCATTATGCTCTTTATTTATTTCAGTTTATGTTTCTTAACCCATTGTAAATAGGTTTTTGACAGTAAAGTTGTACAGTACTGTGTAAGTACTCTGAAGTAGGGATATAACAATATTGTCATATTGTTTTGTTGAAAAGTCTCAGTAATATCGACAGCCATCACAATATATTGAATTACAAGACTCTTTGCTTTCGATTCATATTTTGGTGCAGCATGAGTTGAAAAACAGAGGAAACTGCATAGACCATGATCCTTTGCTCCGTTTCAGTGCAGACTACATGAAGAAATAACTATTAAACACTTTGAAATCTTAAGTCTTTGTATTATAACAGAACTGATGTTTTAAAAGTTAAAAGAAGCAAATTCACAATTTTGTTAGCGTCCATGAAATGTTGCAATAAATATTGTACCGTGAGATGCATATTGTGAAAATATCGAACTGAGAAATTTGGATATCGTTACATCCTTCCACTGGAAACTTCAGAGAAGGTAAAAGGATCGCTGCAAATAGGAAAGGGACGTTCCTGTCATTCCTGCGATTGTGCAAGCTCAAGTTTCTGGTGACGGGATCTGGAGCACACATTCCTAATTGGAGCATCTCCCTGGAGATATAAACTTCCGTACTGTAACTGGAAATAAAGACTAGGGATGAATTTGAGGATAAGCTAAGTTTTAGATGATGCTGACAAAATTTAGTTGATTTATAAACAGAGTAGCTATTTATTTTTTTATGTTTTTAAACCAGAGATCCTTCCTGACCATGCCCTCTGCAAATATACAAGCATGGCACAAAAAATGAATTCCAATATGTAGTTTTATTAACCAAAACAACAAAGTATTGGATGCTGTAGAAGGGCTGGTGCCTGATTTTACTAAAAGAGAAATGTCAATTAAAAGTTCTGCAATTTAAGTATATGCCTCTGTTTTCTCTCTAATATCTTATAAACACGCGGTTAATTTTAATGCATGTGTTTACATCGCTCATGAATCTTTAAGAGATGTTATGATGGACAAGTCTGAGAGATTAAATGGATAATGCGTTAGTTAAGTACCGGATTTTAGCCACACTTAAAGATATATGTGGTTGGGTGGAGGTTGAGCTCAAAGTACACTTCTATCCTTACGGGATGGAGAAGGTCCCTTTTTTAGAGCTCATAAAAATGGGCCTATCCCATTAAACACGCATCAGGAGTCACTTTAAGGCAGGGGCCATAAGAGCAGAGTGCTGTTCACCTATATGTTGTCAACAGGACTGTCAGATGAAATCAACAAACTATCATTGTCACGTTTTCTGTGTTGAAAGCAGAAGTATCTAGTCAGTAGAGTGGAATGAATGAACAGAGCTATGCAGCTAAGACATGAGCACATGAGACTAACATGCCACAACTTTCATTCAAAACAAATGTAGCTGCAGATATTAAGTCTGAATTTAAGGCATTGTTATTTATGTGTCTGCCATCAGTAATAAACTCACTCAGTATCCAGATGCACTTTCAGACTTTCAGATGCACACAAAGAGATCTCATCTCATAACAAAACTTTGAAAAATTTAAGTAATAGTTGATGTTGTCCAGAAATACTGTTGTAGAAATCCTGGTAGTGCTTTGATAGAAAAGTAGGCTGCATTGAACCAACTGTAATTACTCCTATGAGCATTGCTCTTTGAAATGGGAATCCTTTTGTGACATAAGAAAGCAGACAAATCTCTCCCTTATAAGCATCTGTGTAAAAGTCATTTTCAGCCTTTCTGATCTCCAAAAACATGCCTGTGTTTTCCATTTGAAGTGGAGCGCTCAAAGCTGCCCAGCTGTCTTAGAGCAACATTACACCGAACCATTACTCAGAAAAACTGATTTTAGCAAAGTAGTAAAAACTGTTATTTCTGGTGTAGTCAAAAAAGACATAAGCTATTATAAAAGCTCACTGCAGAACATTTCAGCCAATACATAGACATATAGAAAAGCTTTAAACAAAGCTTTAAACATAACAGTGATTTTATCTGGACAGTAATGCGTCTTTTTGAATTTGAGAATGATTCATATTTCCTTGTTGTACTGCTGCCAGTGTGAACGTGCTGAAGGCCTTGTTCTCGCTTCACACATATCTCCAAACATCCACAGAGCATCTCCAAACAGACAGGCTCCATGAATGCTGTGAACATTCCAGAGTCACTGTAAACACTGTTATGCATCATTGCCACATTCATCGTCTCTCAAAATACTCAAAGGACAAAGACATGAACATTTGAGTTATGTAGTTGTAGGTGAATGAGTCACAAAAACACAGCAAAAACAGATGGCGCTGTGAGTCTTATTGCTTCATTTTTTAAAGGTACACTAAGTAATTATTCAGGTTGCGGGTCAATCACCATGGAGATGCTATTGCTTTGCCTGTATTGTTCCACACTACGGTATTAAACTTAAATGAGACACATTTATTCAATTAGGGCTGTTTTATTGCTCAAAAATACCTTTAAAAACATTCATTTTGACTGTGAGTGGGGAAACATCTGAACAGATCTCAGTTTAATGCCATTCTCTGGAACATTGCAGGCAAAACAATAACATCTCCATGGAAACAAGCAACTGGAAGGCCCTCTACCAGAAACTTAAATAGAGCACATTTACCGTCCAAAATGTATAATAAAAAATAAAGACAGCTATTCAAGCTAAAATTAAAACTGATGATTATGCCAAACCACAAATACATATTACAGGTGCCAGGTAGCAGCAAAATGTTATTTACACTGACATTTCTGTTCAGTGCTGCCATCACACAGCCATTTCTTATTGGTGTATTCAAGAAAAACTTGCCTATCACATTTAACAGAAAATAACCACAATAGTGTGAAGCCAGTGGAGGAGAACTGACATCTACTGTTAAATGATGTATAAATCCTGTTATGTACTGCTGCCAGCTTTGAGTCTATGAATAGAAACTCATTATCCGTATACATATTGGATGCATACAAGGATAATGCATGTTAAATAACACACATGAAGGGGAATACTGTAAATACTATAGTGAAATAGAATCCTCTTTTCAAAATGCACCGTAAAACACTATTTATTTAGAAATACAGCTGTGTACCGACATAATTGAAACAAATAAAATGGACTGAACTTTTAAATTTTTTCTTGATAAAACATCAACTTAACATCAACTCAACTTAACTTATTACTTACCAGAACATGAAATTATAATAGCAAAACAAAATAACAAAATATCTCATGCAGACATTTGCTTCTTTCAGTGGAGGAAATGCATTAACAACACCAACAATGAAAGACCCAGACCTTTTATATTCTCCTATATGCATTTATACTCTTGATAGATAATGGATAAAAGCATATTTCAGTGTTTTACTATCTAATGCAGACACATTTACCATATACAGCTAGTGCAGCTTATTCCCTTCTTTGTGAGAGCGGTGTGCACCCTGGCCACTCGCTCTTAAAAGCCTTTTCATTTTCCTTCTTCACAAATACTGCATATTCATGAAGTGGTGAGTGCCAGAAAATTCCCCTTACTACAGAATTTTATAAGGCAGCCTATACCACACATGCCTCTTTCTCTCAGTGTGTGGTTCTATATGTGGGCTATAATAATGCATAGGTGTAAAGCTCTCCACTGCCTCCTAGACCATTCTGTTAGCGTGACTAAGTGTGCCTCAGCTCACCACTGTTCACTATGATTTCCCCTGGCGTCGAACACTCAGCTCCCAAAGCCTACGCACAATCCACGCACACCTATAGGCACTCGCACTACAGGCCAGACACCTGTAAATAGTGGGGAAGAAGCGCGCCTTTGAAACCAACACTATATCGGCAATTACCCACACACCGGAGAGTTGTGAGCATCTTTCAACAGTAATAAACGCGAGCGCTGGCTGGGGGTTTTGGAGGAGCAGAATGTGGTACAAGACAAGCGGGCAGTGGGCCAAATGAGAGCGAGGACAGAAGAGACAGAAAGCAGGTGGAGGAGAGAAGTGCATGTGTGGCTCATGTTAAACAGGGGCAGGAGAGGGACAACAGGGACAGGACTGTGAGGGGAGGACAAGTTGGATTGTTCTATAGTTTGCTTCAGTTGTTGGCTTTGGGATTAGTTCTCAAAAAAGGACCTAACTGGGGTATTTTTTGAGCATTCTACCTTGTTATAACATTGTTTCCTCAACAAAAACTTGCTTGAAGAGGTTTCAAATGTCATCCACGCATGCTTCTGTAATTTAGTGATCTCTACCAGGCCGTAGTTGAACCCTGTTTATGCCATAAACTAAATTAATACTTAAATAAAACAGTTATCATGTTGTTTTTGATCACTATAGCATTTTCTAAACAATTAAAAGTAAAAGGGTGATCTAAATATGTCATGTGTTAGCAGTTTATAACACCCCATTACTACCTCCTTAACACCTGATTTTTAGTACACTAAAGCATTTATCCTTTCACACTTCCTTGAGCCCAGTTCAGTCCTGATGTCCAGTTCTAGTAAGGGTTAAGTTCTGGTCTTGTCCGGCTTTAGTCCTGGCAGTTTAACTTTAGATTTAGTAGCAGTCCAAATGGTGTTAAACCACATACAGGTCATGTTAATAGGTTATTTTTTCAGACCAAGGGTTTGTTTTCATACCTGACAGTGCTCACTAGTGATGCCGCTGTCATCCTTCCTCAACCAGTAGGAAGACACCACCAAAACCTGTATAAATCAGCTGACTGGACACATCACAGCAACATCACGAGGCCGCTCTGAGGAAGACTGCTAGTGAGCAGTCGAAACTGTCAGATATGAAAACAAACCCTTGGCTCTGGTTTTAAACAAACCAGACTTCAGTCAGGACAGTTAGGTCTTGAAGTCTTGAAGTCATGATGCACACTTCCAAAGCTCCACATTTCAGCAGAGCCATAAGAGGCTTAGACACAGTGATGGGGAGGGAGCAGAGGCCCAAGTTTGGAGGAAAAGTACAGACATGAAAAGAGGGTGGGGATGTAAGGACACTGCTCCCAAAACAGGAATTAGCCCAATAATCGCTGGGAAGGGTTTTGCACATCTCTTCCTTTTTCTCATGTTCCTAACAGACTGTTGGTACATGTGTGATTAAGCCTGTACATTTCACTGTCACTCTGGGCAAAATGTCACAGCTGTCCGATGCTGTGGAAGTCGTGTCAGCTCATTAAACCTGATGAAAACATTACTTTAAGCTGCCAAGAGGCTGCAAATCAATATTTAAACAAGTATCAATGAAGAGGAAAGAAGCTTTATTAGTTCACTGAGGCAAACTGCTCTTGTCTACAAAGACACTTCTGGGGCATCCCTGGACAAAAAATGAGCAGCTTTGACAAACACAGAGCAAAAACCCCAGAATAAATATTCAGATGAATATTAGTGTTTCCAAAGTCCTTGCTGCTGTCAGTATAACATGACTGATTCGGAGTAAATGACTACTGGCCAAATCATAGAAAAGTCGCATTTCTTTGACCATTTCTTAAACCATATAGTTTGTTTTTACAAACTATATGGTTTAAGAAATGCACATTGCACATTATGGACTCTTGCCTAAAAAAAAAATTTACTGTCTTGGATCAGTGCAAACCGAATACGTTCATATAGTTCTTACACAATGTTAAAAACACTAGCACTGGAGTAGTATTTTGCATTACTTATATGAAAGCTTATCCTTGGGGTCTGAAGCTGCGTAACATACAGTATATCAGGAGATGAGGCAAAATATTTTCATACTGTGGATCTTGTCCCTGATATTTTTTCCTCTAATCATCAAATTGTTCAAGCACTTATAGTCTAATAGCCTCTGAAGCACCTTTTAAGAACATGATAACAAGAAAACTCTCAAGTTCCTTTTCAAATAGCGCATTTAAGACATATCAAAGTAAACACCATTACCAAGGTCTACCAATTATAAAAGTCAGCGTTGGTGGAAAGAGCACTGCTTAAGAAACAGCCTGGGGGATTAACTGGATGCACTTTGAGCTCTGCATTGTTTTGCACTGCCTTGGCACTTGTTAGCATTTTCTGTCCTCAAAATCTCCACACAACAATGCTCGAGGGAAGCTTACCTCTCCTTTAATGTGAGACAAATCTATTAGCACTGGCACACTATCCCGGTGCACAGGGGACTGTCAACATAATGGGAAAGGCAACTTGCAGCTCAGGGGTTCAAACTCAGGTGAAATTAGAGGATCAAAACATTATGGCAGCCAGGTTTTAAAACCAGCCTCCAGGCAAAACGTGGTGCACTCTGGATTATTATCATTTAGTCCTTTCTTGGCAGGTTTTTATAGTTAGAATGTGAATGTGATAGAATGTGCATCCATAAATGTGATGGTTGGCAGTTTGATCCTAACTCCAGCCACTGTGTTTTGAGCAAGGCACGTTTTTATTATATACTTTGTTATTGTTCAAATATATTTTTCATGTCTTGGGATCACACTCTGTGCAAATGAAATTCTTTATTATTTTTTAAATCATTTACTACTTACTACAATATACTTACTACTTAATTAGTGTTGTCAATTCTAACGTAAGGAAAGGCGCTATAGCTATTTCTGTACCAGAGTTATATAAAAAGTGTACTTTTTAGAAATGTAGAATGGAATTGGCAGACAAAATGTTTATAGATTAATAAAAAAAAAACACAGTTCAAAGCAAAATATTATTTGTGTTTGTCTTTTTCAGTTAGCTATTAATACTGAAATGAGAATGTAGTTGAGATACTATTTCAATTTATCAATTAGTGAAAGATAAAAACTTGCTGACCTACATGTGCATGATTAGCTATGCACAAAAAGCCCTCCTTCGCCTTCTCCTTGCCCTGAGTCAGAAGATTAGAAGTTCCCTGCCACTACCACTCGTGAGCCTGCTGGAGTCTCAACTAGGAGCTGGTCTCCTGCCAGATTCGGAGGAGATTGGAGATTTCAAAGTCAAGTCAGTTCAAAGACTCTGCAGTGAAACGTTCAAAAGAACACAGTGGACCAGGGAACAGGGAGAACAGGGGGTAAAGAGAGCGTCTTATAGTCAAGTGCAGAGAATGGGAGGATAAGAGGAAGACTTGAAGTGAGTATCAGAATTAATGGTGCATTCAGGTAAAAAAAGAGAAATACTTGGAAGAAAGTTTATCTTTTCAAAGATGCTGGGCTGTGCTTTTTTCATAACTAAGGTGTGGCAAATATGATACAGACTTTGTCATGTCATGTATAAACAGGAATGGGGAACCTGAGGAATGGGGTAAAGTCTAAGAATAAGCTAAAATGAACTGAAATGTGAAGTTGCTTTGCACGTTCATTTATTTTGGTAAGTAAAGTAAAAAAGTACAAACTCTAAACTAAAAAGTTGTAGAAGTCTTAAACAGTCCGAGGTATTGAAAGGTTGGTCACATTTTTTGGCACAAAAATCTGTATCTCCATTATTCATCAAACACTAGACTGATAAAACAGAGCATCCCCTTCCAAATGTGTTCATTCACTAAGGTGTTTCGTGTGTCACTGCCTCTGTTCTCTCACAATGATACAGTTTTGACACCACGGGAACACCCTGTATACCAGCACCACAAACATGTTTGGAATTTCCTTTATCTGCTTGACTTTGGGGAAGGACAAAAGAGCATGTCCTCACTCCAGAGATTTATATGGGAACAAAGGAAGGTCACGTACAGTATTTGAGAGGTGATACAAAACAACAGTGCATAGCCAGACTGGACTGTACTAGACACAGTGGACAACACTATCACAGTGGTTCATGTCTTCGGGTGCTGGGTCCTGTCCTCCTCCTCTTCAACTCTCGGGGTACTACAACCCTAAACCCAAGTTTCAATACTGTCCTATGCTGTTCTTACACTGTAATGCATACCTACTAGTATGGATTAGTAACCTGATATTTTGATATTTTAGTGTTTTAAGGCAAAGTTACATGAACTTAATGGCGGCGTATCAGGACCAAAATGAGTGTTATTGTTTTGTCCACATGACAGTGCTGGCCTGATGCTGGCTGAGGCTGGTCTATAGGGGTGGAATTAGCTGGAGCCAGTGCCTCTGCCTGTTGTTTTTCAGTCTGAATCAGCGGTCCTGCTCTTTCCTCTGTAAGCTCGCTGGCCACAGGGAATGCCAGCTCATCGACTATTATAATGATGGCCTCCCCACTGTGCTGCTGCTCTGACTGCTCCTCTCATCCACCCAAATGTCCCTCTCTCCCTGCCATCCTTCTGCTCTTCTTGCTCAAACAAAAACTAATCCCACTTTGTTTGGCGCTATTGTCAATTCAGTATGCAAAAAAGCAAAGCGTGAATGTTTTCAAATCAAACATGGTTAGTTATGTTTGGCAAACTTTACAGAACATTACTGTGTCACTCTGCCCTATACTGAGTGACTTACCTCTCTAAACAGTGGTCCACTGATATGGGCCCACAATGTTGACACAAACAGTGGCTATGCTGGCGCACACAGTACTCACCTTGAGTTTGTCAAAACGTTCAGTGAGGGAGCACACCTGGTGCTCACGGTGACGTCCAACCAGCTTACACAGGGCACAAATGAGCTGGTCGTCCACCATGCAGTACATGTTGACCTTCTCATTCTCATGTTCCATGCAGGTCAGCCCTCGGATGTGTGTGTCTGGGACAGGTTCCACCAGGCGGTGGCTGGTGAAGGGTTTCTTGTTTGGGTGAGTGGCCCTCAGACACCGGTCACAGTACGACACTTCACATGTCACACATGTCTTCACCGCCTCTCGGGGAGGGTCCTGCTCACAGAATTGGCAGCTAATACGATAGTCCATCTTGGCGATGACCGCTGGGCTGTGGTTGGCGTTGTTGTGGTTGGTGTGGTTACTGTGATTGGCCAGCGAATGCGAGTGGCTGGAAGTGGCCGGGCTGCCGCGGGCGCTACTTCCACTGGTG
>KN501907.1:13151-45753 GCA_000787155.1 Scartelaos histophorus | reverse complement strand
TGCCGTTTAATGTGAATCCAACCCCAATTTAAAGTCAGAAGTAGGGAAGGCCCTGGTGCAGTGAAAGCCCAGTGCTACAGCCTGCCCTGTGACCCGATAGTTGCTAGAGAGCTGGACACCTCCATCCACTGGGGTAATAAACAATGGAAATCCAGGTAGGCCTCCTGCTTAATACAAAAGTGTCAGGGTGCAGCAAAGATTAAACAAAACAGCACCCACAAAAAGAAATGTGGCCGTCTCAAGTGAGCAGTGAAATAATGGTTAAGTTCTGCTGCAAGACTCCAAGGTTCGCCGCTGCAAAATGCCTAGATTCATTAGTGAAAAAAGAGGAGAAAGGATCTGAGAGGTGGTTCAGACTGAGAAAATCACCGTTGTCCAATGTGGCCTGTAGTGATCATAGTTCTATTTAATAAATTAAAAATAAGCCAAACACAAATGCAAGCATGCACACAGTCAATTGTTTAAACCAGAAGTACTATACAAAGGTAATGAAGACCAGCAAATGCTCTTAATACATCCAAGTCTCTATTTTACTCTAAAAGAATAAAAGAACATTTACATATCCACTAATGTTTTTAAAAAGTACATAATATGCCAAGGTGTCTGCATGTATGCAATTGAATTTGGCTTGCAATAGAAAAGGTCAAAAGCTGCTCAGGACCATGAAACCTAAAGGGAATGAGAGCGGGTTATTGCAGCAGCCACCTTCCTCACCGGGGACCTGTTGACAAAAAGACTTTGATTAAAAGTAGAATTTTTGAATTTTAGTCAAATTATACTGGACAACATAATGCAAGTCCGTCGACATGTAGCACATTTGGGTACAGTGTCAATAAAAATCACATTAAAAAGAGTAAAGGAAGAACATTATGTCTTAGTATAAGATACATAGAGATTCAATTTGAATCTGTTTTGACATTATAAGACCAGGGGTTTCATTTATAAAACTTAAGACTAAAAGTGAACGTACAGACAAAACACAAACTTCTTTCCACTGGCTCAGTGATGTGAGACTCTCTGAGACCTGTTTGAGCCAAGATCTCCCTCTGCCTTGTCTCTTAAGACCACACATGCAGGATTCAGTCTGCGTAAACTTGTCTTTATAGAGATAAAAAAAATATTAATGCGAAAAATCACATACATAACATTTGAGTACGTGTGCATGCTTTAAAAATGAGACCCCGGGTGTCTTATATCTGGAAATATAGCTGGTACCTTTAAATCCATAGGATTTATCAGTATCCCACCACTAACAATTAATGCACAGCATTAAAATATTGATATTTCAAAAGTACAAAAGTGTGAAGACCAGAGCAAATAAAAATAAAATTAAAAAACACAAAAGAATTCAGAACAAAAGTGTACAACATATAAAAGAACAGGTACAATGGGGAACATGTCAGTTATCAAAATGTATCAAGAATTTAGAGCCAAAAACAGTTGTTCCAAAACAGGTTTGAATTGTGCTAAGGAAAATGCAACCTTTTACAGTAAAAAAGGTTGTCCCTGCTAATCTGTACAAAGTCAGAAGGCTAGAAGTCCAAATTTGACACTGACTAATGTAAGACAAAATAATGGCATCACTGGCCGAGGTGCAGGAAAAAACACCAGTTTTGGAACAACCGGGTAGCATTTCTCTCAAGAAGCCAACTAATATATTTGTTGGCAGTTAAATTTGGTCAGATTGTTGAAATTTAAGTTTGTCAGATTTGTTTAAACCATAGGAATAGTTCACAAGTACCAGGTTGTAAAAGAATTCAATTGAAACCCCAAGTGTGGATTGCAACGGTGGCTGCAGGAGCAGTTGACAAGACAACACAGCACACATATTTGACCAAGATGGAACTGGCTTCATATACCTGTAGTAACGGTATATTGGCCACCTTTTTATTTCCCTTCAACTTTTGAATTTCAACAGCTGGGGCCCAGAAACGTTATTTTGGGTGTGTCTGGACACATCTTTACATAAGTTAACCTGATACTACAGCAGTTCAAAAAACAAAACAAAAAATAAACAGAATCTGATTTAATTATGAACATGATTAATAAAAGGGATAATGGCTGCCCCCGCAGTCTACGAATTTCAAAGAGCAATGGCCTTCAAGATAGTCTCTGATCTCTGTATTCATAAACTTGAACAAATGGTTTTACTATTACAACAGAATAAAAATATGCATCTTTGCATTTATCAAGACAGTATATACAGTTGTGTGTAAACCTTCATGCACTGTAGTGTGCTAATACTGAAGCAACATCTGTAAAGTAATGGAAGCTGAAAAAAACGGCTCAGTTTGAAAGTAACACGTACATAACTGCAAAATGACTAAAAGAAAAACACTGTCTAACCTACCATTTAAAGCTTATTTACAATAATGGCTTCCTGTAGACTAACTAGTACTGCCACTGCTGGACAATGTGAAACCCCACAATAATTAATCCAAATGCAATTATTAAATAGCCAATCATAAAAGAGTCAAATTATGCCAAAGCACACAACCACTCACTCCTCGTCCTGTAAAGACACCATAATCCAACACCCAACTAAAATAGCAGACATTGCCTATACAGCACCACTGTAACAGTTAAAACATGGAAAACAGCAGTCCCCACAAAAATAACTACTTGAGATAATTTGTTATGTCAGTCAAGCAAGCATCAACACAGAAATGTCTTCACAAATTAAGCTTTTTTTTTTTTTAACAGCAACCAGTCTCTATATTTTCCACTAGGTGGTGCCATCCACACACTATCTCCACACTATCTGTACATGAAAGAGCTCACAAGTGATGTGACACTGCCACCTACTGTCAGAAACCTGTCACGATTAAGAAAAGACAAACTCAAGCAAGTCCTACTCTGCATAAATCAGTCTTAGCCAACTCAATGTAATAGGGAAGTTTTCATGTCTATAACCAAGTAAAGGGGGAGCACCCATTATCCCACATGATGCCTTTTTTAGTGTCCATTACGACGCAATAAGCAAACGTGAACTATTACAAAGGAGATGTACAGTCCAGTGTCTGAGCAGTGCTTGAAGTGAGCACAGACTCTGTCTCAGAGGCATGTACAGATACACATGTTTCTCCTTATCCCAAACTATCTCATGTGTTGTGCAGAGGCTGAATAAAGCAAAGGTCTTTCTCTCCCCTTCTTCTTCTCTCTGTCTGTGTATGGCTCTTTCTGGAGGCACGTGGAGCCAGGTCCTTGTCAAAGTGCTTCTCATCCATCGATCAGCGACACATCAATGTGGGACAAATCAATCATGTGCCTGTGAGGTAATTGGAATCATTACCCCCTCCAATCATTGTATCATCATATGTCAAATTAACTATAGAAAATCAAACTGAGTTTCAGGCTAATGGGGAGTGAAACACCATTAATAGCAATTCTAAAATTCATATAAAAAAGAGAATATGAAATATTGATTACCTATGAAAGCTGTTCTGAAAACTGGCGGCGTGCTGAGGACTGGAAAATCTTGCAATTGCTTTTCTGTGCTGGGGAATCATTTTGAACATCTGCAATATAGAAATAAAATTAGCAACAATTTCCTTGCTATCCACAAGAGGGAGTGAGGGTGGTAAACCCGTCTCTGCTTTCTCTACCAATCATCAGCACAAGAGGGCGCTATTGCATCAGAGGAAGGTTGCATTGTCCTGCCCATAATGAATACAAATACACCTTCCTATGGTGCATGTGTAAGCCTGTCTGGTCTTACCTCAATGGGACCGATGGATTTCAGCAGATTCTTGAGCTGCACTTCAGTTGTGGAGGAGGAGAGGCCCTCGATAGACACAGTGGACGGCCCTTTCTCTGCAGCTTTTTGGCTCTGTCTGGTGGGCAGGGGACGGCCCACACCGGTCTGTCCTCGACCTCTGCCCCGGCCTGATACTACCACCTGCATAAGGCACACACAACAGGAGTCCAGAACAGTTAATGACAGAGGCAAACCTCAGTATGTTTACAGTGGCTTTGTGAATCTGCTGTTATGTCAGTGTCAAACTCTGGCATGATTGACTCATCAGACGACTACACATCACTGTCAAACACATGTGGCATATCTTCATTTATGCTTGTGAGCGAGGGCTTTCTTCTTGAGCTAGAGACGAAGATGAGAAGGTGCCGGAGAGGAGGAGGAGTGTGTGAGTGCTGTGGAGCGGGGAGCAGACATGGAAGCTGCCTGCGCCTGTCAGTGTCAGTGAGCAGCCTGGTGGTGACAGGTGCACATAGTGCACATGGGCCAGGAACCTGCTGTAGGCCCCTGTGTAACAGTTTTTGGAGCTTGTCAATAGTCCTGCAGCTGGCTCACTGTCCCGTCTTATTACCTCCGAGTCTCATTCAGGACGTCTGCTTTTTACAGGGGCAGTGGTACTAGCACAACATGCAAAGGTTTTAAGTGCCACCACAAAATCTATACTTGTATATTAAGCACAATACACTACAGAACAAGCAGTGCCTTTAAAGTAAACTTTTACAGTAACACACACAACATATTGCCCATGTGTTTGAGAGTTGCTTGTTGTGGATCAGCAAAAAGATTGTAGGTGAATGTAACAGCCCGTTCATCACACATTTAAGAGCCATGTCATGCTTTAGTTAAACTTCTTAAAAAGATGTTTAAAGCTCTTCTTCTAGACTAAAAACATAAAAACATACATTCATGGGACCAAATCACTGCATGTAACAGGCAAAGTGCAGCTCTGACCTCACTGTATTTGAGGAGTACTGATCACGGGTCTGCTTAGTCTGAGTTATGTGACTTTTGTACTCATGTTGGACGAACAGTGGGCATACCCGATTCTGCTGCTGTGGTACATTTGATCCCTGCTGCTGCAGCGTTGCCACGGTGACCTTTCGCTGTGCGCCCAGGTTGTGTGGAGACATCAACTGGATGCCTTCTTCCTTCATGGGAATGCTTGTGACTGCCGAACCCTTTTCACTCTGAAAAATGATTAAAACCACTCATTCAAAAGTGAAACTTGTGTGTACAGACCAAAAAATGTGCCCACTACGCAGACAGCAGTGAAAAGGACAATGACATGGACAAATCAGTCTGAAATCTAGCACGCTAAAGCTGAATTCCCACGTGTCAGAGTGTGGAGAATAAAGATCAACCCAACAAGGTGATGGTCTCATTATCAAATAGAGTCACAGCTCCAGTCTGTGACATGTGGAAGAAATTGAAGGTCGTCTGTGGCCAACTCTGCCGAGAGATGTGACAGATCGATAGAGGGAAGAAAGGAGGCCATATCTGCGGCCTGTCCCAGCTGAGAGCAAATGGATTAATCCCTCCTATAGAAATCAGCAGGCTGATTGTGCCCATCACATGCTAAGCTGCATTACACCGGAGCGACAGCAGCTCCATGTGTCCCCCATCCCCCAACTCCTCCCATGGCAGCTTTTGTGTCTCGGACTGCTTTGTATTATCCACACTGAAAATATCATTTGCCTCTTATCAGGGTTTCTAAGCTATCCAAATCCTTCAACACAGTAGCTCTGGTGAACAGGTATTACACTTGCCCCTCCCAGAGCAGAACTATCTGGATTGGACTTATTTAGCTTCACTTCAAAGATGCCGAAATATCTATAGTAAGAGGAAGAAAAATAAGATTAAAGTGTCAGCCTTCTGTCAATGACAGCAAGACAATAGAGGAACAAAAGTGGCAACAAAATCCTGTGTCAACATGAGTGTACGACCCTTAAGTATTTCACTAAATCAAATGGCATGCTAAAAAGTCTGCTAATAGAATCTAGAGTTAGACCATTACCTCTAAAATATGAAAGACAGGAGGTGTATTCAGAACACCAGCAAACTCATTCACCACCAATTTTCAAGTAGTGTCTAAACTACTACTAGATGTCATGTCTGATGGTGGAGCTCTCGACAGTGTATAACAATATCTCCTGCCCTTAAAAGAGGATATCAACCTTTAAAAGAAGTGATGAGGTGTCCACCGCTTCACAGATAACTGTCACATGGCCTTCTAAGATGCCTAGAGCCGTTCAGTTTGGTAAAGGTATAAGGCATGTGGCTTAAATACCAGCCCTCAAAGCTTAAGGCAAGATCCTCTTAACAAATCAATTTCACCAAAAAGACACAGACATCACAGTGTCATTCCCATAGGTTACACATCTTTTAGATAGATACTAAATAGGGAATGGTAGTGGCTGACTGGCATTTGGAACGATCTCATTTTAAAAGTGCCATTTGTTATGAAGGGAAAATGAGTGGTAAAAGATCAAATAAAATGTCAGGCAGAAAAAACAAAAGCACTTGTTCAATAATAGAGAGAACGGCTTACAGCTCCTGAAAGTTTGATGAGTCGGACTTTCTGCGGAACAGGGGCTGCGTCAGTGGCACGCTGCATCACTGTGCGTTTGGCTCCTGGTCGTGGGGCTGGGGGCTGCACTGAGGAGGGGACTGCTCTCACTGGGTTCTGAGGGGCAGCACTCCTTCTTTGCTGCACAACCGGAGGAGTCTGTGGCTGCTCTGAGCTGATGCCAGTCTGTGGGTGCTGGTTTGTGCCCATTATTATAGGCCCCCGTGTCCGGACAGGAGGAATGGCCTTAAGGGTTTTGGAGGAGCCGTTGGAAGAGAATGGGGCTCCCTGATTGGCTGGCTGCTGTCTCGGTGGCATGGGTCTCTGCAGAGGTGTCTGTTGTACAGGCGGATGTGGTTGTGAGGGCAGATTCTGAGGAGGAGCCATCCCTTGGTTCTGACTTTGAGGATTTGAATTAAGTCGGTCCAGTAGCTCCTTCTTTCGGACTCCAGCTTGCATTTGTCGTCTCATCTCCTTCCTCTTTAAAATCTCTTCACGCAAGCGTTTCTGCTCCTCAATCTTCAAACGATACTGCCGTGTTTCCTCGTCTTCCTCAACGTTCTGTGGCAGAAAACAAACCAAATTAAATTATGTAAAATTAAACCACAGTTTTTTCTTAATAAAAGGCCACTCAAACTATGCAAGATATGGCTTTGTGTTTTAGTGGGACAGGCTTAGCCGCCTGTCACTGAGTAAAAAGGGCAAAAAAAAAAATCCCCATTGATTTAACGTGTAGGTTAGGTAGAATAGCAATAGAAGACGTAAAAATGTCACCTGTGTCCCTATGTCAGGTTCAGTGTTGGATTCCTGGTAGGCTTGGGTCCGACCTGGACCTCCAGGCTGTGATGCGCCCCTGCCCCGGGCAGAAGCTTGTCCTCGGCCTCTGCCACTGTTGGATAGATGAGAGTTCTGGCCTGAGCGCAGCCCCGTTGCTGCTAGGGTGGTGGGGTTAGCATTAGCAGCTGCAGCAGGGCGGGTACTGCTCATGTTTGTGTTGCCAGGAGCCACTGGGACCTCTCGAAGGTTGCTGTTGCGCTGTGGTAGATTCTGCACTTGCTTGGAAGTTGGGGTAGTCTAAACAAAAGGTGACAAGTCAAGTTAATTATTTTACAAGATATTGTACCATTATATTAATGTGTTTTTAATGAGCAACAGGCTGCTCGCATTTACACATTTAGTACACATATGGATTTATGTAGAAAAGGCATTGGTTTATAATTGAACAACTCACCATTCTTTGCCTGTTTGCCATATTGCGCAGCTGGGGGTTCTGGGAACGGGGAGTGGACTGCCTGGGGCTACCATGCGCCTGCTGTGGATGGAAGGAGTTCTGGCCAGAGTGCATCATGGGACGAGGCTCATTTGGAGGTTGCTGATGATGGTGCTGTTGTGGATGTGCTGTATGCGGTGGGTGGGCTAAATCCTGAGGATGAGGAGGCTGATGGAATATGCACAAGATTAAATTAGTCCATTTCCAATAACATTATTGTTTAGGGAAATGCACAAATCAACCATTGTTCCAAATCAACTACAACATAGTTATGGCGTTATGGCAAACACTAGAGGGAGCTGTTGTCTATGTCTCTTTTCATATGAGATGTATTTGAGTTCCAAATAAAAAGGCATGCTACTTTGGCTATCTCTAAAATTTGAGACAAATAGTGGAAATTCAATCGTGTATTTTAAAAAGTCACTTACTCTTAGTCGTACCTGCATCCTATACGGAACTTGAAGATTAAAATGGTTGCGTGGCTGTCCAAATGGTTGCCGAGGGCCCATGAATTGCCGCGACTGGTTGGGTAGGCCTCCTTGGTTCAGGCCCATCATTCCCTGTCCATGGTTAGCAGGGAGGCCGGGTCTAGGGGGCTCCCTCTGGAACAGTCCAAGTGGGCCGTGGCCTGGCTGGTTAAAGGCTGGTCCTGGTGGGCCAAAGCCCATGTGCCCTGGACCAGGCAGCTGAGGCGGGTGGATGTTAGCGCTCATCAGAGGGCTGGGGCCGTGATGCTCAAACATGGGTTGCCCTGGAAAAGGTGCAGAGTCTGCATGTTCTGCAAAAGAAAAAGAAAAAAACATGTTTTTATTAAAATTATTTTTAAAATGACATGACAAAGCCAAGAAAAAAAAACCAAACTGTTTTCAAATCTGAAGCTGTGTTTGAAATGCAACTTTTAGGGCTTATTCAGTTTCTCATATAGACACATGCATTTAACATGAGCATTGCTAATAGAGCAGCACCAGAAGGCTAGCAGCATACCCTGTAGGTATAATGCCAGAGGAAATGTCAAATAGAGTTAAATATTCTAAGAAAGGCTTGCTCGTCTTGTCAGCCATGTAGCAGGACTTGCCTCCCATAAAGAGGGGCTCTCTGTCCTGTGGCCCCAGAGGTGGCTGGCTCCTGTAGGGTTCCATGTGAGGAGGAGGCCGCTGGGGTGCACCAAAAGTGTGCTGCTGGAAATCACCTTGTCCCTGGGAAAACATACAAACAAACTTATCATCCATTAATTATTTGTCAGACAGGAAGCAAAAGAACCTCAAAGAAATTAAGAAAATAAGGAAAGAAATATGCCAAATGCAGGACGCATTGTGGTGGGCAACAGTAGAGCAATGGTCATTAATAAGACGCAGACTTGTATATTAGCATAATAATACAAAAGAAATGAAGGGAATGTAAAACAGACGCTGGAAGTAATGCCTCGAACAATTCATGGGTATGTAAGAAGGCAGAAGGAGATCTCATATTTGATTTAGGGGCTTCATATCTTCCACAGTATTTTACTCTTTGGGTGCTAGTGCCTGGATGCATCTTTCAAGGAAAGCCAGATAACTCTTAATCCTTCATTGAACTCAAATCCCCTTCATACGCATTACCTTTTTATTTTAAACATTTCTGATGAAAAATTAACCTACTATTCAACATGTGGCACTTCCGCAAATGGGCTTCTTGTCTCCTCCAAGCCTATTGTAAATTACTTAAGATGCTATCATGCCTTAATCCATCTTTATTCCACTGCAGCGTGCTGGTATTTAGAGTGGAGAGGTGTTAAGAAAAGGTAGAAGCACATCAAAACTCGTTTAATAGAAAGTTAATCAACAGAGCTTAGAGAGACACAGGATTGATATTAAGCCACTGTCATTCGGTTTTAAAAGGTCAAACGAACAGGTTGGCACAAAGGGACTCCGTTGTCTAATACCTATCAAATAGCACTGCTCATCCGCCATCTAATCCTCCATAAACAGGCTGCAGGCTCAAACAGGGGCAAGGGCACTTTTCACTATTCAAATGATAACACACTAATAAGGCACAAAAGAGACAGTTAAAAAGATTGTGTTTGAATAATAGGCCTCTATCAAATCTTATCCAAATGTTAATTTGTCAATATTTAGCAATATAGTCATGTGAGTCACACGGTGTAATCTCAGTTATTAAAAATACAGAGATTAATATTTCAAAAGCAGGCTTCACGGGTAAAAATTTTATGCAGCATACTTCAGGCTATGACCCCCCATTAGGCCAGCCCTTTAACAATTAACTGTGATGGGATGATAATGTATGATAATCACTAGTAATCAGGTGCCCAGTGGTAAATGGGATGTTGCCGGTTGGAAAGTCACCTGCATTTCAAATGATGTCCTTGGCAACCACACACTAAACACGACTGACAGCTGGAGAATCCAACATTATGCTGTTCATCATCGTAGCAAGTAGACAGTATAGCCTGCTTCTATGGACAACACTGTAGGCAACCTCTACAGAGCACATCTAGAGCATATCCCTAATAATACACCTTAACCGAATAATGACAGACGGTCAATTCATTTGCATATTTCATGAAAAAAGGAACAAGCCATTTTCTATGATCACTACAGGCTATCGCAATCATTTTGAAAAAAGGGAGGCTAAATAACCATATTAGTTATTATTCTTAAAAAAAATGCCACTAACCAATGTCTTTCATAAAAATATAGCACAAGGCATACACCTCACACCACCTCTACAGACCCTCGTGTTTCTTAAATTCACCATTTAGACTACACGCCTCTGGGACACAAACTTGTGGAAAGTAAATTTTATGGCCAGTATATTCTGCTTTCACAATTCTATTATGTGCCAGGCTCGATAGTCTGAGCCTCAGCCCATCCATGAAAAGTTGTTAACCGAGCCGTGCCACTGCTTCCCTGACCTCCAAGTATATTGCCTAAAGCTCCTATCACACATTTACAGCGGTGCAGCCAGACATGTATCAATGTTTAGAAATGTACTTTCAGAATTTGGCTTGGGTGGGCTGTCTAATTGCTCCAATGATATCGCCCTTGTATAAAAGGATGCTAAATGTGTGAAGGAGGAGCGAGAGTGAGGTGAGGGGTAGAGGAGCAGCTGCTACTCACAGGGAACCTCGGAGGACCCACAGCAGGTCTAGGCTGGCTCTGAGCAGGAGGCATCAAGGGCACTGCAATGAGAGAGGGGGAGGGGAACAGCCAAAAAGACCATTCCACACTGGTAAATACAGTCCCAATCATTCAAAGGAAATATAAATGTTCTTTCTTACATTAATTTTTACAATGCCACAATATTTTCAAGTGAGCCTACCTTGCACAGGCGTCGAGGGGCCTCTAAAATGCGGGTTAATGTGGATGTTTTTGGGCTGGGGTGGGGGAGGTTGTGAGTGGGAGTGAGGGGGAAAGCCAGGAGGAGACGGGCTCATCATTCGAGGTGGTGGCTCCATTTGGGAATGCATTGGTGGAGAGCGGTGAGCCATGTGTGGAGGCATGAGCGGCTGGAGGGGCTGTTGGACCAGCGGGCGCCCCGGCTCTGAGAAGGGAGGAGGTCCTCGCGGGCGGGAGTGGTGTTGCTGATGAGGGGGCATTCTGGATCCCTGGTGCTAACAGAAAAGAAATGGGAAGAATAATAAACAATATGTCATTCATATATCAATTAAGGCTATTTTATATAGGATTGTTTTTTCAGTGAAGCTCATAAAAACTGATTTGAAATGTTAAAATGTAAGTTTACCTGCATGTTCATGTTGCCCATGAAAGGATATCTGGGCTCATTCATTCTTCTTCTGTTTCCCCTCATGTCCTGTGGCCCATACCCCAACATGCTCCCTCTTCCTCTGCCTCCTCTTCCTCCTCTCCCTCTGCCATAGCGGCTTTGCCTTTTTTTCTCTTCTTGTTCCTCAAACTCTCTTAGATCAGCTTTGGCCTTTTCTGACAGTTCTAAAAGAACAGAACAGAAAAATGTGAATAAATATAATACTATGTATAATATTATATGAACATTTTAAAAGATTTGCGTACCAAGGGTTTCAGGAATGTTGCTGCGTTTTCTTCCAGCATCAGCTAAGCGCACCACCACACCTTCTTTTCTCTCCGACTTGAACCTCAGACGCCCGGACTCTTCATCTTCCTCATCCTCCTCTTCTGACTCCTCTCGAGATTCTTCTTCCAGAACAGCTTCACTTTCAACCTAAGGACAGTGTGACAATTCATTTCAGCACAAGAGACAATTAGGAATGGTTTTTGACAGTGAGTCAGAACTGAGTCAAAAGAGATAAACATTCTCGGTAATCTTATGCACATCTTTGCTTTATTTTGAAGTGTCATTACCTGTGAGCTCTCTGCAGTGGAAGACACCTCATCCTCTACAAACTCTTCTTCTGGGGCTTCTGAGCCTTGGTCATGGCACTCATCCAATGTTTTTTTGTTATATGATGTTGTGTACTCATCATCCTTAATAAGAAAATAAAAAGAACAATAATTATTATTGGAAAACACTAGTTATACAAATGACATGTATTGCAATAGTTGACATGTGCCATACATTTCTGAACTTATTCAGAAAGATTTTCTTTGAACACTGTAAAAAATAATATTGTAGATTTAATTTGTATAAATGTATATATCCCAAAAAGTATAATGTTACAAGGAAGATTTTGGGGAGGTACCATGTAGACCTCATAGACAAATTACCATAACAGTGGGAGCAAAGGCTTCATTACTATTCCTGACAGCATTTGAAATTCAATGAGATGTAAATGTTTGACATGATATACAGAAATGCAAGCAGATAAAAACACTCCTTCCCAGTTCAGTGATGGTGAAAATATCATTGACTAACTTGATGCAGATCACCCTTTCACTAGTGGCGTCACTGGAAATACACCACACCATGCCAAAAACATCAGCCACATCAATTATTCACAAATATTTTTACAGAATATGAAATTTGAGACTTCAGTCTTAATTTACACAAAATCTACCAATGCAAAGGTAAAGAAAGATACACAAATACAGTTTACATTACTGCCTAGTTAAGGTCAGAGAGTGGGTCGCACCCCAGTGTTTGATGCTGTGCTTCATTAACCTGCCAAAGCACTGTCTATGAAAGCAGAGGAGAAAAGCCTCTGGATGGACAGGACGTCCTCAGGGAACACAGCAGCCTAATCCTTTAAACTGTTCTGTTGTACTAAATGAAAACCCAACTGAGAAAATGTCAAGGCAGGGTCATCCTAGTGACCTTATAATCATTTATGCGAATAAGTCACATTTTAGCTGCAGACTGTCCTGCAGCTTCAGTGCAATGTGTTGTTATAATGTGCACGAAGGTCAATCCCTTATTCAACACTTGTCTTTATTTAGAAAAAAGGAGGTAGCCCGATATATCTCTGTCAGGTGCCAAACAGCATCCCACTAAAAGGCCTGTACCAGACATTTGCACATGGATCTGCTCTTATCTCTGATCCACTTGGTCGGGTTGAGAGGAAAGAGACAAATAAAGGGAAACTCACATCAATCATTAGAAAACTGCATGGAGTGTCCTCAGGAAGGTCAATAATCTTTTCACCTGCACAAGACTTTATCAGATCCAGTCTAAAGCCGCAGATAAAAGCCCCTCACATTAACCTCCTTCGATTGGCAGCACATTGCCCACATAAAGCAGCTCCCACTCCCCCAATGATACAGACCCAAGGTCACAAAAGGCACTGCGATGTGGAGGCGACACTTTATGCCAAACAAGCTGTCAACATAAACTTTGTCAGCAAGATGGAGAAATTAACTGGCAGGGAGTGATAATGAATCTAATCCCCCCCAGCCCAAAATGCCAACCTACATCTCCTTCTACTGAATAGATTTTCAATGCTTGCTGTCCCCTCAGCGAGACAAGAGAGGTGACATTATCTTTTGGAGACAAAGGAGATGAGACAGAAAGGGGAAGGGGTTTGTTGTGTGTTATATGTGTTTTTGTGTGCAGGAGCAGACATCCAATACAAGAAAGCCAAGATGAGCACTCACTTGAAATTCCCCGTCTAGAGGCTCATTGATTTCGAGGTCTAACACTTCATCCTGGTAGCCATCATCCCCCTCGGCTGGCTCTCCGCTGTAGTCCATTTGGTCTGCATTGTGGTCCTGGCTGTAGTCAACAGTGTACTCTTCTTCGCCCTCATAGCCTGGTGCTCCTAGGGTCACTGTGTCATCTGCATACTCCTCTTCCTGCTGCTGGCCATAGGATGTACCCATGCTACAGAGGGAATTTACAGTCAAACCCTAATCATTCAAATAACTGTACCTTTAATCATTATTTATTTATTGCATTTTAATATAGCCTAAGAACTAACTTTTTAAAATGGTACCACCCTCACAACTTAACTATGGTTGCCTTAAGCTGCATTTTGAGGACACATACAAGTTTATGGTTTATATTCTCTTAGCTATATGAATGTTCACATTTCCGTGGCTGAGGTCCAACTCGTGGAACCCTGCACTAGCACTCATGAATGACCTAAATAGTCTTCTAGGTTCTTCTGCTTTTTAGTCACTGGATCTGGACAACCTGGCAATCTCAGATCTTGTCAGTACATTCAATCACTGATTTGAACATAGCCTGATGGGCAATGTTTATAAAATAGTAAACTAAACAAAAATCAGCATAAAATGAAGCCAAGTTTAAATCATGCCACTGCACCTGATATTTTGGTCTTCATCATCACTTTGTAGGAGGTCATCATTAAGCTCCTCATCAGACATTTCTGACGGCTGAAAAGATGACAAAGAATATTGTAGTTTTGCATAGTACACACTCATATAGTTCCTTTTGTAAACTTGTGTTCAGTCAGTGCATGGTGTTGGGGCTGGATGGAAGTCTAATTCCCATGTGGTGAAGACAATCTGGGCAGGCCAGCAAAGCTCTTTTTTTGTCCAGTGTACTTCCTCCTGGTCCACATCAACATTTGCCCCTGTGGAGGAGCCACCTGCCACAGATCTATGTGTGCACACTTTCCCCACATTCTCCTTTCCACAGTAATAGCGCAATCAGAATGGGAGTTTAGGGGAAAACACATACACTACACATACCTTTTTACTTGATGTCCAGCCATCATCCCCAAGCAATTCCTCCTCCAAGTCACTGAAAGAGAGTAACTTCATTATGAGAGTCATATTTTTAGTAAACTAACCATTGCTCATTATGCGATACACACCCAACACAATGACAGGGGATAATAGAGTTTAATATTCTAATTAGGGATGGGACAATAATCAGTTCTAAGTTATACTGCCAGTGTCAATATCATCTGAGGATGGTCCTTCTAACACTATATAGCTCATTTATTTCTGTGAGAAAAGCAGTGCTTCTCAAAGAGCACATTTCAGTTCAGAATAGATCCGTTTGCTCATAATAAACACCTATCATGTCACAAATAATGTAAATAACCAAGACGATAGTGTGACATCCCCTTCCATCCATGTATGCCCATCCTAATTTGGTCCTAATCACATGTTACTTCTGCCTAGCTAATAGTTCTGTGTTTCCACAAATCTCATCACAGCAAAGTATGCCAAAAATGATTCCCATTTCAGATTCATGCCCACAAAATTTTGTTTTATTGCTGTTTTAACTGAAGCCATACCTTTCAATATCATCATCTTCACCTCTTCTTCTGCGTGAGCGCTCAGCACCTGGTTTGTCATAATCATCAAAGTCAAACTCTGTCAAAACAAACAAACAAAAACATGTGCATTTCATAAAACACTTCCAGTGCTCTTCACCTCACAACAGTGCATCAACATTTCAAATTAAACTAAACTTATTTCTTCAATGGACATTTAACCACCATTAGGTGGATTATGCACATTTTGTGTTTAGGGTTCATAACCAACTTGTATCCATGGCTAGTTAAATTTATTTTGGATATCTTTGGCTTACAATATAACTTAACAATAAACAAGAAATAATTTAAATATTGATCTCTCAGCAACAGCAAAGTACTAATTAATCTCTAATTAGTCTGAGCTTTTCACAAAAGGAGTGGGACCTTATAAGCTCTAGTCCCACCCCACACTGCAACACAACAGAAGTAATTATAGTACAAGAACAATAGCTTCCTATTACATTACACACCAATTATTGTACATAATCACTGCGATTATGGCTTTAAATGGAATGTTCCACAGGCGTTTGCTCAAACACATGCAATCTTAAGCCAAGCAACTGATTTTATTGAATCAGAATGTCAAAAATAATAAACTATTACAATAAACCTTTTTTGGTATATTCTCTATCTAGGAGCCTTCATTCCCCATATTTCAACATATATTTGGTTGATAATGTATTTTAAAAGTCTCAGTATACAATAGTTCTAATAAAAGTTTGATTATTGCTGGCTACTAAAAATAATCATTAGTTGGAGCTCTAATAAACAACAAGAAACTAATTCCTGTTTGTCATCTGTTTCTACATTTATGTCACTTCTCCGCGTCTCTATGCAACATTTTGTTCTTTGTATACAATGCATTATTTTCGGCAGATGTTAGATACCTTATGCACAAGAAATGCAATATTTTCTTATAACATTAGTTGCCATCACAAGTTTATCACAAGAATGAACAATTATTATTTTTTGTTTTTGGTCTGGATTGGTTGGTTGGTTGTTTTAACCACACATTGCGCTGCCCCGATTTCAGTCCCAGGGCTAGTACACCCCAGGGTGCGCTACTGCGATATAGGTGAAAAAATTATCTAGTAGATAGAGATGTGTACATCCAATAAAAGTTTCAAATGCGTGCTAAATCCAAAGACAAAAATTCGAAAAAAACAAAAAAACAAAAACGTTCCAACTTGGCTGAAAAACCAACAGATCCAGTTAAAAACAAAAAAAAAAAGGTTACACACTGTGTGTGTGTGTGTGTGTGTGTGTGTGTGTGTGTGTGTGTGTGTGTGTGTGTGTGTGTGTGTGTGAACATAAACAAGATAAAACCAACAAAAACAAAATACAATAAAATGTCTACCTCCAAAGTCAAAGTATGAACTCTGACAGGCCTTTCAGTTTAAAAAACAACCATCTCATAGACCAATAGATATCTCCAAATCATGGTCTATCGGCCTTTTGATTCATTGCTTGACCATAATGAAGACACCTGTGGGCTAGTGTCCCCAGGGTCTACTTTGAACCCCTTAAACTAGGAATGCACAGAATATTCGGCAACCAAATATATTTGGCTGAATATTGCAAAAAAAGCCACATTCAGTTTTCGGTAGAAATCAGGGCTGAAAGCCAAATAGTGGTGCCAAAATCCTACCTTGGTCCTGGTAAAAGCGCAATTCACAAATGTGGCCTTGTGCATAAAGACACAGTTAAACAAATCCACATAAAGTTCTCCATAGTCATATGAAGCGTGAAGTTATTTTTTAAAACATAGAGCATGCGCTTTATGCACTGCCTTTAATATAGAGAGGGGTATATGAAGAAAACAAAAGCAAAACAGAAGTGTGCGTGAGTCCACATGAGGATCATCTGCGTGCTCTCAATCATTTGTAAGCACATTTGTATGGAGTTATAATGGAACATCTATAGTAGCCTACTCTGTTATAATGTAATATGTAATATAATATAATGTAATATGTAATATATGAATTAACATAGTTATAATGTAATTCAGTATTGAACTGGGTCACGAAGGTTGTGACTTTTAAAATATGAGTTTCCAGAATAAAAGTTTGGAAAACACTGATCTAAAGTCATGCACTCCATTATTAATAAGTTGTGGGTTTATTCACTTTAATGCACTTAAGTTTTTATTGGATTTGTTGTTTTGTTTGAAAGCCTAGTCTAACATGACTTACAAAAACTTATTGGTAAACTTACTAGAAAGGCTACTGTAATATTTAGGAAACATTTAATAAACAATTATTCTCTTTTAAAAATGTGTCTAAAAATGTATTCTAGGCTATTTGTGCACTAATACAAAACTGAAAAACTTAACCACATTTGATATTCGGTTTCGGTATTTGGCCAAGAATTTAATTTTTATTTGGTTTCGGCCACAAATTTTCATTTCGATGCATTGTAAACTGGCTGCATTGGATTCACTTAAGACAATGGAAATCCTTTCAGACAATATTAATGAACCTTACCTTGCCTTTCCACAGATCTGACCTGTAGCACCACCTGTTATACGTTAATGCTATATTACTGTGGAAGAAATTCTGCAAAGCAATCACACCTTCTTGGAGATAAGCAGGTGTTGGACACTCCACCATTAGCGTATTACGCACAGTGCGTCTTTAATTACTATTATAAGTCTTTATTACAAGTGCATACAAGCGAGTTTTAAAGTGTCATAACTCATTAGACTTACAGAAGAGGCAATAACAAAACTACTGCAGACAATTGAACGGGTGACAAGTGTCAAAACACTTAAACCATAGGATGTATGCACATATACTGTACAGATGTGACAACTGAACGCCTCGAGTCTTTAGCCTTTCACGAGGTAATTAAACAAAGCCCATCGCTATGACCAAGTATGCGTTTTCAAATGGAAGAAAAGTAGGTTCATGTTCACATAATAAAACAGTACGGTCTCCGTTTTGATTATTATGAAGCTATTAACGTTGTATTAAGTATAAAGTAGGTAGCAGTGGAGCAGCGACAATAATATGCACAATCCGCACAACCACAGCTGGCTAGTTAGCATCATAGTTAGCATTAGCCAACAGGCCTTTGCAGCGAACCATGCACTCGCACTGTAGCGTTCATATTAAGCACAGATTGCAGTGTCGCTATTGCGTGTTCTAATGTGCACACATAGAAACAGAACTGTGCCAACTTCTGAAAACATCTGCTTTACATTGCTTTAAAGAGCCGTGGCTCGGAGCTAGCATCCACACTAGCCCAGCCTAGCGGTAGCCACCATCGCGTTAAAGCTTGGCGTACTCTCTTACCTGTGTCGTTGACTGACATGGTGCGATGCAAGTCTCACTGGGAGCAGACTACAAACTCGGAAAGTTCATTCAACGTTTAATATACTGACATTATGCATCTAACCAAACGAAATAGCTGCCTCTGCGCTATAACAACAACGTCCATCCACTAAGCAGAGGCGCAAACATGGCAGAGCTGTGCTGATGCATTATGGGTGGGAAAAGCAGCTCCCCCTCTGCTCTACAGCACCCATGAGCGCACCCATGGATGCACCCTGCGGCATGGATGAGGTTGGAGTGTTGGGGTGGCTGGCTGTCAAAACACAGCGCAAGATTTTGTTATGGATTAATGTAATAATAAACCGCTAAACGAAAGGCGAGGCAGGCACTGTATTACAACACAATAGTGTTTGAACATTGTGCAGTCTGAGGTAGGGACTATTAACATGATAGACTACCATCAGAACTGGTACAAAAGCTGCCCTACACACCCCATCCTATAGGCTACATTTTAAAACTTGGGCTACAAAGTTTAAGATAAACAATAAAACAAACATTGTGAAGGGGACATTCAATTGAAAATTAAAACAAGTTGCTATGGGTTTACATATTAACAGTTTGTAATTTTGTTCTTATTGCTAGTAATTTGGTTTGTAGATTAAAAACAAACAAACAAAAATGAAATATAAAAATACAATACAATATAATACAAATAACATTGAATGTTAGGGATTAGATAATAGCCTAAAAACAAATCATACAAAATTTGTGATTATTACCAATGAAGGACTAGATTGGGTTCTAAAAGAAAGAAAATTTGTGATTATTACCAATGAAGGACTAGATTGGGTTCTAAAAGAAAGAAAATTTGTGATTATTACCAATGAAGGACTAGATTGGGTTTTAAAAGAAAGAAAAAAACAAACAAAGAAACAAAGAAACAAAGAAAGCTGGAATAAAGATATTTTCAGCACAGGAGGGTTGATGAAAACACACTGCAGCACAAACTGTGAGAGTGGAGAGTGCAGCTATCACTTGGCTCTTTCATTCAGTAGGACCCTCGGCTCGAGTCCAGGTAAATCTTTGTATGACAACAGCCCTGCCATTCACTCAAAAGCATTATGACCCTTCAGTGAGTGGACTTGTAGCACTAACAAATGTTTATTCAATATATTACTACAAAATATTGTAAAATAAACAATTAGGCCGATATTGAACTTACTTAATGAAATTAATGCTAAAGGTAAATTCTGAATGAACCTTATTGCTGCAACAAACATGTGGTTCTGCATCTGAAGTTGTTCCACAGTTCCATGATTTTTAATATTGTTTTGGCTAATTCACCTTATGAGTTTAATTCATGTCATATTTGTTGTGTAACTAAATCGTCCAAACTGTGGCCTGGAGTTCAAATACATCTCTCCATCCCTGAACTGACCCAAATTTAATGTCCTTCTAAAAAAAAAATCTATTGAACAAAATGTTAGATATCATGGACAGCAGCTCTCACTAACGGTATCACTGTAGGATTGAGTGCTACTGCAGGTCCTTCATCTCAGTTCCTTTTACGCTCCAATACTTATTCCTCTGTATAACAAATAGAGCATAGATCGATCAGTGAAAAAAATGAGCTACAGTGGGTCAAAACAGTAATTTACAGGTGCTCTGCTAGGATGTGGCCAAAGACAAGTTACCCTCTGAAATGCACTGGCTGCCTATTCTGTAATAAATTACGTGTTATTATTATTTTTACCTTGGAATTCTACTTGACTGTTGCAACTGTTGTACACACGTTTTTTGGGTGACATTGGCAATTCAGCCACCGTCAATTTTGAATATAGAGAAATATAATTGTGGACTTACCAGGTCATCATCCTGTCACCTATCTATCTGTCCTTATTGTCATTTTTTTCATCATCTCCATCCAGAGCTATGCAAACATGTTGCCTACCATGAAGCTCTGGTTTTGATATTTGCACTTCTCAGTGTAAGAGCAGGTTAATAAACACATATGTTACAAACAGTTAGCTTCATATTCACCACAAATATTTTTTCAAGGTTTTCCAAAAAATATAGAAATAAACTATGCCTATGTCAATAAGAGGACAAGGGTGGTTTGTTATTTGACAGAATACAGCAGCATATCATATTTACTCTGTGATATTTGTTTATTGGCATTTTGCCTCCATTGCACTGTTAAACCCATTACTAAAAGCTGTTTCTGACTGTGTAAGTGGTAATCAATTGTCAGTTAATAATTAGAGCAAGAGAAAGCGTCCTTTATCTTCCCTGTTACTAGCCTATAAGCTCCTTACTAGTGAAGCCACAATAAGAAAAAAACAACAACAACTTAATGGCAAAATCAAACATTAGTAACATTTTGAGGACATCTGATATTAAAAATACTTCAATTTAGTTTTGAATTAGTAATTTCTATGGCATTATCAGTGGTGTTAATTTTTTAAAGATGGTGACCTGGGTATATGATGAAATGTTCCAATAGACTAAGCCTACTCTTTTCAGCCTGCATGCTCAGAAAAGCAAACCAAAAATGTTTTGACCTGTGATTTTCATTTCATTTCTAATGTAGGCTATGCAGAGCTGCACACATCATAAATAGGAATTATTGGTCATATCATAAATATAAATGGCATATGAATGGAATAATTAAGACTCAGTTCAGTCTACTTCTTTCATTTTCCATCCCTGTTTAATTGGTAGTTGGTATCTGAGGTTTTTTTATTATTACTTTGGGTGTTTCCAAATTCCTTTTGGGCTGACAAACGTCAACAAAGGCCCCAAGGGACCCCAAAGAGTGTGAGCAGTCAACTGAAGCCTCATTGTACTGGCTCATTACAGGATCCCGCAGTGAGGAAGAAGCTATTTTGTCAGACCATAAGGTCAATATCTAAATACTCAAGTAGACCGGAGAAGTCCACCAGGCATTAGCTAAATGAATTTTTTGTTATAGTAAACATACAGCAAACCATATATTTATATACATTATCAACCTGAAAATGTTACAATTTAATTAGCTACATAATCAAACTATATATTTTTTTATAATTCTGCCATCGGCCTATTTGCAGTCTATACAATGAAAATGACAGCTGTTCTGAAATATAATGTATGACAAAAATTACTTTCCCAGGAATTTAAATTTTACCTTCAAATAGATGTGAAAGGAGAAGCTGTCACACTCTATTATGGTGACCTCAATGATTGTGTGCCCTATCCAAATCCAGCGGTTTTCCATAACAATGCAAATTAAAGGGTGCAAAGCTGAAAGAGACAAGACTTATTTTCCAGCCGGAGGATGGAGGTTTCTTTACACCAGACACTTCTGTACACATTGTCTAGACTTGTATAAAGTAACTTGAGAGTGCTTTTGACGATTTGTTTTGGTGCCATTGTCAGGCTTCCTCATAAACACAAGGGCTCTGGTTACCTGGATAGGATATACAGATATGAAATGATACTGAAATATCGAATGAAATAAAAATCATCTTTAAATCTAATAATAATACTGGCCTGCATTATTCTATAGAAGCTGTAGGCCTTGTCTAGACCTATAAAAATGAAGAATAATGGCTACCTAGCTACTAAAATATTGGACTAGCAAAGTCTCTGCCTTTTGAGAATAACTTGGAGTCAGTGACCCACATCTCAGTGCAACTGCTTAAGTCAGACGCTTTTATTCAGGGCACCGTCAATAGACGTCTGCGGAGGAGGGTGGGCGGGGGTTACCCTCTGCACCATTCTCCATGGAGATCAGCCTCCGTCTCCGTCTCCATTGGCTCATCGCTTTGTCACTCACAAACTCTCGCTGCTTCTCGCGCCATCGGCCGTGCACGCGCAAGCCAAGCAAGCACGTAACCGTTAGGAGACTGTCTGGAGTCTGTCTGAAATTGATACAAAATTGGAGATGGAGTTAAACATGTCGTTGTTCTTTTCTGAGAAAGCGTCCGGATAAAAGAGAGAACTGAGCTTTTCCTCTGCAGTGCCACCGCTCTGGAGCTACTGGCTCAAGACAAAACATTCCCGAGGCGCCCTAAATGATGTGAAAGTTTTTTCCTCTGCAGCCTGTCAGCAGACAGCTCTTTATGCACAGGTAGGTGAGAGCGCTGGAGCAAGTTGTGTAATGTAGCCCTGTGCCAGCTAGCCTTGGTCGCAGTAGTTTGGAGCATAGGGCATAGCTGAATCTTTGGCTAATTGTCTGTTACTTAAGCCATTGCCACAAACTTCAGATAGTGCCAAAGAATGTGCGACCTGCCGTGAGGCGTGTGCGCCATAGTCTCCTCGCTCACATTAGGCGCATTTGTTTTGGAGAGCTCCATCAGAGCTTTGGAGAGGATGCGCAGGTGACGCACCTGTCCTGTGCTCACGTGAGCTTGTTGATGAACCCATGCGTACTTGTGCTAGGCTCTCTGATAGGCTATTTGGCCTATCCAACAAATGTGATGCTGTTTCTTCTAGAGAAGGATTTCATTCTAAAAACATTATCGGCTTCAAAAAATGACCTCAGTGTCAGTGGGGCGCTTAATCACAATTGTCTTTAGGAAGGTACATCTTGGATATTTTAAGTCACATTGGCCTATAGGATGAACTGGCTCTAGTCTAAGAAGTGTTCATTTCTGATCACCATTTTTGTCACTCTTCATTTGTAGATGAGAGACACCAGACTTCACGAAGAAACTACTGATTATAAAGGACAAGGTTGGTTTTTTTCAGTAAAGCCATATGTTTAATTTGAAGTTTTTCATATTGAAACTGAAATAATAATAATAATAATAATTGATATAATTATGCCATCAAAAAAGGCTAGCTAAAGTTTTTGCAAAACGTAGGCTATTAGAAAAGTATTGAAAAAAGTTTCAAAATGTATAGTAGTTTAAATGTAATAGTGCACAGAAAATAAAAGCCCTGCTGTGGCCTCAGACTGGTCTAGACTTTGACTCCGTCACTGCAGTGTTCTGCACACAGCCTTATGACTGGCAAAGCCTTCCTCCCTCCCATCAGTTCAACTCTTTTGGCCAAGATGGCTGCTCTTAAATTCTTGATAACGTAACAAAAAAACTATACAGTGTACACAAACTCAACAGACAAAACATCTGTTTACTGAGAGAAGAGATTGTACAGACAGAGCAGTAACCACAGCAAAATGGCACAGAAATAAAATTTCTGATAAAAAACAACTGTGTGTCTTAAGTCTGATGTGTTCTTCAGCTGCACCACTAAATTAAATTCATCACCACTAGTAAATATCTTTTTCACAATCTATAACTAGATATGCTGATGCTACTAATAAAAACATTATTATTATTATTATTATTATTATTATTATTAGTAGTAGTAGTAGTAGTAGTAGTAGTAGTAGTACTAGTAGTACTAGTAGTAGTAGTAGTAGTATTGGATTGAGAAACACAGTGAGTCAGGTGTGAGTAGCAGGCAGCCCTATTTTACATTATATGTTATTTTGTTAAAAGTCCTTGGCTTTACCTTGATAGGAAGATTTGTAAGCAGAAAAAGTTGATGAAAACTATCTTATGTTGTGAGACTTGAACATGTGTCCTTCACAATGTGTGTACTTCCAGCGGCTGGTGAGGGTGATACAATTAACAAACATATTTAACTTTTATTTATTTAGACTGATTTTATACAAATACAGTTTGATTGATTGAATAAAAAATAGATGACTTTGTCTATTGTGAGATTACTGTAATTTCTTTATTTCTTTATTTTTCTAATAACTATAACCAAATAAGTCTGGTTATGTGAGGCTGTGTAAAACCTTTGAGCAGCATTGCGAATAGACAGCACTTTGCCTGTCAGCTCTGAGGCAATATTAGCTTTGCTCCGAGCTCACTTTGACGTTACAAGTCTGTCATGTTTATCTGTTGGCCATACCTGTGACCAGCCTGAACAGACCTCTTCATTAGTTCCTTCTTTGCTCTAGTTTTTCTACATTTCTATCTAGTGTCTTGAGTCTAGTGTCTTGTGAGCACTTGTTGAATCTTTTAAGCTACATTGGTTTATGTTTACAGGCCTGTGCTCTTTATCTGCTCTTTACCTTGGAACATTCTAAGGTAAGAAATTACGCTATGATTAATATTTGAAGTACCACACTAATACACAAGCTATTGGCTACCGTAAATACTCGCTGAATAAAGCTTCATACTTGATACGCAACATGGTCATTTTTCATGTATTTTTTTTTTAAGTTCATAAATATGTTACGCAAATATACAGTACAGTGTTTCAAAAACATTGTTTTTGTATTATCATATAATATAGAAAGGAGACTGATGTGATGACCAGCTTTAATAAGGTTTGCGTTTTCTTACAGAAATCTGCATTTCCACCACCTTCATGTCTTTTCTTCAAGAGCATCTTCTCATATGGTATGTTCTCATTGACCTCACCTACAGCAGAGTGAAGCCCCTCTAAACTTAAGAATGCGTTCTCTCAGGGCGATGGCTGAGTATGAGCGCCTGGGGGAAGCCGTATTGGTTTACACAGAGCACTAAGCCCTGCTTTTACTTCATGAAGCGAGCTTCACTAAATGTATCAAATTCAGTACTGCCATTTTCTCATCAACATAAATAGTTTTTATTAACACAGATTTTTGATCTCTTCATAAGAAAATCTTGGGCTTGGACCTCATAACTTTCACTTAGCTGTTCTAGAAAATGCTGATGCAAGAATGGCTCCAATGGTTGTCCTGTTTTTTGATTGGCTGGCTGTCTCCACCCACAGTCACATGGTCTATCATCATCATAGTGTCTAGAGAAAACAGCCGTCTGTCTGCAGCTCTGCTGTTTACATTTAAGCATACATATTTGTGCTCTTTTTACAAACAAAGATGGTAGTACATTTTTCAGAGTATTCAGTGCTCAGGTGCTGTTATGGCTAATTCTCTACACCTCTCTATGGTGGACTGACACACATTCTTCTGACACTGAGGTGCTCTAAATCTGAAATGGAGGCCTTCACTGTATTTGAAGGACAGAGGACATTTGTCTTCTTATACTATCATAACTGCACAGCTGTGGCTCTCAGCTGGCCTTAGCCCTCAATAACCTAACACAGCGTCCATTTTAAACGTAGACGCTGGCAAAACAGGATGTAGCCCTCAGATTTAACATAGTGTTTTACAAGTTATATTTTTAAACCCTGGCTTTAGCGTTGCTATACTAACGCTGGTAAAGATGTTTTGTTAGTACAATTTATTTATTTCTGGCATTAGCTTTTTGGGCGAATTGTTGCATTTTTAGTGCAAAAGTAATGCGCTTGATTTTACCATTTTTGAAAATAGCGATTATAGCAGTAAATATTCAGAGTAAAAGATATGTGCAAGTTCTTTTTTTTTTTAAATCAAATTTGTCACCGAATAAAAAAAACTGAATAAAAAGGAAAAAATATATAAACGCTCATTTTTCCACCATTTGTATGCTGCCTAAATACTTAAAATTCAGTTTGATCGATTTGATGTGTATTGTTATAGAAATGTTTTTGTTTCACCCAAAACAGTTTTAGCTTACATTTTTTAGGGGTCACACAATGCATATATTTATTATTTCCATTTGTTTCGATCAGTGTGTCATTTTATTTCAATAATTGTTTTTTTTGTAATACCGCAGTCATCAAACCATTTTTGTGTGTGTGTGTTTATACATTTTCATGATGATAAAGAGGGGTGAATAATGATTTTTTTTAAATTATTCTTTTAGTATCCTACAGATGCTTTCAATTTGACTGATGCATTCATAAGATTATTCAGCACTGTAAATTAATTTAAATTACTTGTTTTATTTGTGTGTAAAACAGGTTCTGAGAATTTAGCTGTGTAAACATGTTTTCAAGCTTCCTTCCTTCATTCCTTCTAATGCAAAATTATTCTGTAGAAAATTCCCATTCAATGTAAAATAACCCTTTCGAATAGCGTTTTAATTGGTGTTTGTGTGAGATCATCATGAAATGTATTTCCTTGGGAAAGAAATTCTGATTACGATATAAGTGCACATCTTATTTTAGAAGAAACTTTTCCATTGTGACTGGTGCAACGGTTTCATGCAGTTCATTTAAAACAGTTCTGAGCACATAGGCTGAGCTAGTCCTTTAACACTGCTTTTGTATGACGGTGATATTATGCTTTGGTTTTATTATTCGGTTATGGTACACTCACTAGTAACTGATACTCTGGGGTAGGGGACGGGAGGAACATTAGTGGAAAAAAGTTCTTCACAAGTCTCAAGGACGAACTTGGCTAAAAGACGATTTACTTTTAGTTGGACAGTTGTTTTACACACTGGGTGATTATGATTTTTCCAGAGAATACTTTTTATGTGTAACCTATGACGATATTAAAATGCTGTGAGTTCATTCCTGTTTATTATGAACTGGAAAAAATAGATTTGACTCTTTCCAGTTCAAAATGGAGCTATTTTTTAAAATGTATTATTTATTATTATTAATATTTTTAATATATATTTTTTTCCACATTACAGAAACACCATGTTTCATAATGTCAATGATATTCTGTTAAACAGAAATAAAATACACGTATAATTTTAAGTTCTGGTGACAACATTGCTTTTGCATCTTGCATAGAGTTTTATTGAGTTTTCAGTCATTCAGTGCTTTCTGGTTTGATAGATTGATTGATAAGTCACATTTTTTTGTGGTTAAATATTTATAGCGTATGCATTTCCTTCATTTACTTTTTGTGGTACTATAAGATTTTAGCAAATGAGGTCGAACTAACTTCTACGACTGACAGATACTAAGTACTAATGTGTTTCACTTCTTCTATTTTAAATTTTTTCATCCATTTATTTATTGCAGCTCTTTTAAAAATACATTTTAAATTTTGAAAAGGATATTTTTAGGGATTATCCGGCTTTATGGTTGTAGTATCAGTGGTAATAGTTTCAATAATATCCTTTATTGTGTTATTTTTATATAGTATTATATGTCACTTCAAAATGTGCTATCTTGACAGGCCTATCTGGTATATACTGTTGGTCGACTACTAGTCTAAAGTCCCGTATCTGCTATGTAACCGTACCATTAAGAGTAGTAGTTGTAGTAGTAGCTAGTAGTGGTAATGGTAGTTGCAGGTGTAAGTCCTCCAGGTGTTGAAATGTAGAGCCATGATTGGAGCTATTTATCTCATTTGTGAAACCTGACCCACCCTGTACTTTATGTTCTTCAACATTATACAAATATGTAAAATCTGTTAGGTGGACTGAATGCGCAGAGAGAAAACAACTGGTTTTATAAACACTACCAAACACTTAAGGTGTCAGTATTGTGTCTAAGTACTTATTTAATGCAAGTTCTGTTCTCTCCATAGTCCTCATTTCTTTGTTTGGTGAATGTGAAACACTGGTGAGATTCAAATGTGCCCATTTAGTGGGATTTTCCTAAGTTCTTCAAAGTCAGATGTGTGAGACTGGAGGCTGTGCTTGCATTTTTACCTAATTGGAGCTTATTTTAACACACCTGAGTACCTGCGCTCACTTTGCCATTTGACCTTTTTTGAAGGAAGAAGGGAAGGCCAAGTTTAATCTGGTCAGCCTAAGAACATCACAGCAATGGGAGGTTCCATGACTAATTAGAAAATGTCCAGTTTGAAGTAAAGCTCTGTCCCTTATAGAGCCAAAGAGTTGATTAGTAAATACGTACCTACAGCTGCTGTAAGCTAATACGTCTCCCTGGACTTGGAGAGTGAATATTTCATATTTGGCTGATGACTAACAGCTTTTGTGCCTCTCTCAAATGTGGCTGCGCGTAAGCCCAGTGAAATGGATGAAGGAAAAGCCTCTGCAGGCTCTCTCCTGTCACACAATGGTGTGGAAAGGTCAGGTCTAATGAAGTCAGGGGACTGACCCTTCGTATTCAGTGACTTTGCACAGGCCCCCATCCCACCACTGCAACCATACCACTTAATCCCTTTTTGATCCTAATTGATAGGTATTAACATGATCCTTATCCAGGAGCTGTGTTTTGTCTTCCACAGCCGTTCTCTTTGGGTGTCATTGACTCAAAGTGTGAAAGCGTTAAACCCAATGTGAAATAGATATATTTCTTATTTGTGTGGCTCAGATGTGGCTGTTCCTAAACAATCCCACAAAGTGCTCAGTGTTCAGTGTTTGCCCTCACGGTCTTAGCAGGACTTAGCTCATGACCTTTCCGATCTGATTGTGGTGTGAATGGGAGCTGCTCGCTTCCAGTTTGTTTTGCTCACAGCCCTTTTATCTTCACGGCGAAGTCATCACTGCCTTTAAGTGTGGACTAATTACCCCCTTGGAAGCGTTTGGACTGACTCAGAGGCTTTTCACACCGTGTCACCAGAACTTGGGTTGTCACAATATTGCACTAAATATTACTATTTATTGTGAAATTAGATGATTTCTTGATTACCAACAGTTACTGACACCATGACCCAACAACACTTACTGTAGAATCCAAAATGATACTGTTGTACACTGTCTGTGTTTCACTGTAAAAATCAATCAAACACAAACTTGTAAGAAAGACCTGCGCTTGTGGTTTTTTTGCCATTTGTAAATAGAGCTGATTGATTGTACAGTAGCGGTCCCACATGTTTCACTTTTCCATCTGAAAAAGCTGTTCCAAATTTATGAGGACAAAAGTTTGTGAGGTCAGAAGGGTTTGTGAGCGAACTCATTAGATTTAAATACCTACTTTACCTTTCATATCTTGCAAATCTGGCTCTTTTTCCTAATTTTCATTAAAGGAATTATGAAAAAATGTAGAATAAATGTGCAATAAATAGAAAAACATTACATATTATTTAAGTTGAATTAACATTACATTTAAGTTGATTTTTTTAGATTACATTGAAGCCTAATTTTGCTTTTAAATTTTGATATTCTGCTGATTGTTTTTTCTTCTTACAATTATATAGCAAATTATCACAATTATGAATTAACCAAATAAACTTGGCATCCCTAACGCCACAATGGCAGTGCATGTATTTGAGAATGCTGTTGTAACCATAGAGCTGCATAATTTACAGGGAATCAGCCATTTTACCTGACTGGTTCCCCAAATGGCTGCAGACAGAGGCGTTAGGACACTCCTCACATGAGTGTAATTAAAAGTGTGTGTTTTTCTGCTGCTCAGCAGTGTGCAGCAGCCCACTTTAGTTGAAAATGCCAGGTGTCGTGTTGGTTCTTGTTGGTTTCACACAGTGACTTCGGTCTCTCCATGGAATGGAGTTTGCTGGTCTCTATAGGATTGAATGTTGTTTCCAGCTTGTTTGTTGCATTGAATAATGAGTGTGTGGTAAGGCCTGATGACATAATCTGGAGATTTCTTTCAAAAAGAACTAATTATAAAGCCAAGACACTACAGATTGGCATTCTGCTTGTGTACTTCACTTGACTGGCACCACCTGCCCTCTATATGTCACACTTCCTTCACTTATCCCACTGTTGTGAAACTGAGCAGTTAGAAGAAACCCCACAAGACCAAGCCACCATTGCTGCTGGGATGGCCTCTATAGCAATCATATATTCAATATGGAGACCAGATACTAAGTGAATATTTCTGTACAATGTATATGCCATATATATTTTGACTGCTAAAAAGACAAATATCCGAGGCATCTCTGATTTTATCTCCAAGGATATTTTACAATATTTTTACAATATTACAAAAACACGAATGCATTTTGACTTCATTCTTCAGGACAATTTTGATTATTGTTGATGATGATAATGGTGACTTTATTGATAAATAATACTTTCTAGTTGTGCTTAGTGCATTTAAAAAAGAAAAAAAAACTATGTGGATATATCAGCCCAACTAATATGTAATTTTGATTCTGATATTAAAAGAGTAGAAATGCTTAGAACTGTTCTGACCTGCACAGGATCAAATGTTGTGTTGTCAAAATTGACAAGGACTATTGCAGATTGTTGTGGTGCAGGACAGTGTAGCTCAAAAGTGAGCACCTGCCCCTTGTTCTGGAAGAACATTTTCCATTCCTTTTTCTTGTAAATTACATTAAATCACAAGACCTATAATTTTATTTAAAATCTGTTTCTGAAACTTTAAAAACGCGAAAACGACAACAATAACAAATCTTGAATTTTGAATGTGCATTTTGGCATTAAAACTATTGTAACATGGACATTAGGTGCCAGTTCGCCTTCGCAATACCTCTGACCTCTTTGAATTAAAAAAAAATAATCTTTGGAAAAATGTATCTAAAAGCCAGAGCAGACTGGGCGGGACTGTTGAGCTCCATATTCAGTAGTCATGCTAATGTATATCTTAAAGCTGAATTTGGCCATTTCCGGTAGAATATTGGCAATCCTCTGCAACAATTTGGTCTATATTGGTTCAGGTTTGTTGCAAAAATGTCCACTTTGTGAAGTAAGTTTGTAATTTCATTAAAATAATGTCTAAAAGTTACATTTTACAGAAAAAGTGAGCTAATTGAGATTTCATTGTAAATATGCTAGAAGTCAGACACCGCAATTTGATTGATAGATTTTCCTTTTCCTTTTAAAATATAATTTTTAATTAGAACATAACATATTGTTCCACCCAGTGCTGTTTAGTCCGAGGGCACTCTAACGCTAAAAACTTGCACAATACTTTACAAAGATATATGGTCAATATTACTGCACACTGTATCTGTATTACTGGAAACATACAGTACATCCTGATTTCTGATGAGTGTGACTGACAGGCAGATTAACCAATCAAAGAAAAGAAAATTAGTGGTTTATCAGTCAGAAAGGAAAAACACAGAGGACTGAGAAAAACTAATCAACTGTTGTGATGGCACATCCCGAGTCATGACAACTGTCTGATGTGCTGATCTGGCTCCATACCCTCCTGCACTGGAACAAAAAGTATGATCGGCAAACATAAATACATACATTAGTACTGTGATTTTATTGCAATACTTTATACTTTATATTCTTTCTACAGATGAATTTCACGTACCTTTAAAAAAATAAAAACAATGGGAAAAAACATATTAAATCTAGGCTAATTTATTTATGTATTTAATTAAAAAGCAAATATCAGATGAACACATGAACACACTTGATACGTCTACTAAAATCAATGATATGAACATTGAGAATTGGGAAGCAAAATGAAGTGCCATTATTTGGAACCCCCTGTACAAACCTTGTTAATGCAAAAGTAACTGACTATGTGGATACTGATGGTTCAGTGCATTGTGTTTTAAAAATCTATTTTGTTATTAGTTAATGTTTTTGGTGATCAGTTTTGATAACCGCTTTTTAGTACTGTAATACTTGTAGGTCATTGGGTAGGTGTTGATGCCAACTGATACCAGTTCAGAAATATTAGTAGAATATTTTTTTTACATTAAATGATTGCCTCAACAAAACAGAACACTACAACCCAACACAGCATGGTCTGTATAAAACGAACTGGACAAAGATTTTCACAGGGTCTGAGTCAGCGCTAACATGACACAGGAATACCCATTGTATAGTTACTAGTTAAAATTAAAGATAAAATGTGAGCCTCCTTTACAAAATTCATCAGCCAAGTCCTGATGTAGGTAGTCCAGAAAGGGCTGTCATATTTTATAGAAAATGCACTGAGGCGCTCCATTGGAAAAAACTTTTTAAGTCTCTCTGTACCATTGTATAACTGACAGAGTCTATGCCTGTATCCACTGATTAGAATTCTTTAAAAAGACATTTAATTATTGGCAAATTTATGTCAGTTTTACTTATACCTGTATTTTACGTAAACAGCATGGAATAAGATGTGGTGACACAATGTGTGGATCTGGTTCTTTAACACATGTGCTTTATTAGCTGATATCTGATCAAACCATTTACACAAACACAAACAGTATCAATAATTAGTAACAGTAATAACAATAATAATAATAATTATGAACAAAATCACCTCACCCATTCCGACGGTGTGCTAATGAAGGCTAAAAATGAAATTTTAAAAGCCCATGATATGCACATAATTTTGTGACCACTGGTGTGCCTACTGTATAAGTGTGAAATGAGTGTGCAGTAGTGATTTCTCTGATGACACAGAGGAG
>KN501907.1:2207-13109 GCA_000787155.1 Scartelaos histophorus | reverse complement strand
GAATAAGAGCGAGCTGTCACATTGTACCACACACTTCTCTCTCTGATAAAGCAATCACACGTCACACTTCAAACACTTCAGCTAAAAGAACAGAATTAGAAAAAGATGATGGATATTTCGGTAGCCATTTTGTTTCACTAAAATTAGTTTTCATGGTAGTATTTGCCACTTGAGTACAATACTCAATTTAACTTTTCTACACCGTGCTTCACCTTCCTCTTGACAAAACCATTCAAGATCAAGGGCACCACCTTTGCAACTAATGAGGTTGTTTATTTGCTAAATTTCCTTGTGGACTTGACTGAGAGGGAAAACAGGCCATGAATAGCAGAGCATAAAATTAGCATTAGCAAAGCAGCACTCCAAAACCCCATGTAAATGTATATGTATGCACACTGACCTGCATTTGTAGTACATGGACACTGAATGAGCTGGGCGAGCGGCATAGGCTAGGCTCACAGTGATTAGCAGCTCTGCTCATCACAGCCCATGCACGCTGCTTTATTTGCTGATGTTGATTGCGTTCCAATCTGCGTAAATGTATGAGGCTTTACTGTATGTTTGCGTATCTGTCCAGCCATCCCATCTATTCAAACACTGTCCATCTCTCTGTAGCTCTGTGCTGCTCGTGCTTTTTCCCTGGGACCTATTCTGTTATTTGGGACCAGATGGTGAGGGGCACGGAAGCACCTCTTTTGTCTGGGTGTCCCTGTGAAAAGAGGCTGTCCTCCCCTGTGTAATCAGCAGCACCGGAAGGGTCCGTTTGGGGTGTGAAAGAAGACAATTGGGTCTGGACACCTCTAGATTACAGAATTGGAGAGTTGATCTCCTACCCCTGCCCCCCCTTAGACCAAGGCCCTGGCATGGAGCATCCTCATCTTTGATCAGTGAAGGGGAGAGGCAATGGTCCCAGCTCTGGGGGCAAAGGCCAGCCCTGTTTACCCTGCACTTGGCTGCCAATGACACCGTCTTCCGGAAGGAACCGCGGGGTGTGGGATGGTCTGTGCACGGGCCATACCAGAGATGATCGAGACCGCTCTATGTGCAGCCCTGCAGCTGTTAAGGGTTATGACAAACTCTGATTTGTTTCAATTTTGTTGGAAATCAAAACTGGTGTTGTGTTTACTCTTTTGTCTTGTTTGGAGTTTGAGAATCATGGGGATGGCTGTACCGCACATTGTATTCCACAAGGTAGACTTGCTAGTGTTACCAAACAATGTACACAGCAAAAAATCTGAGGCACTTTATTGAACATATTAAAATATTAAAGAAAATATGTACATTATTACAGCATGGACAGCCTAATGGAAGTTTGTTTTTACGAATGTTTAATTAATGTTTATTACAATTATTACACCAAACAATTTCAACAATTTCAATGTATAATTGGGGAAAAAAACATATCACAGTAACTTGAAAGTAACTTGCAACCCATCGTGCGCGTAAGTTTCCAGGAGTGAAGAAGTTACCCACAAGCTTTTAACTTGAATAATATGTCCAGAACAGCCTATTTTGTGCTAGTTTGTTCTCCTATGTGGCATTTTAAGTGCATGGATGCATTATACTCTTTGTGAAAATAATTAGTTATAATGCACTTCAGTTATGATTATAGTTTAGTTTAGTCTTTATTTGAAGGGAAAATATACAGAGACATTAAGCTCTTAAAAAAGAAAGATGTTCTGTTCAAGATTATAGCTAAATAGCTGGTTTCCATCTGCAGTCCCTGAATAATCCCTTATAATTGTGACTAATATTTTTTTCCATAATCAAGCAGCTCTACTATCCCTCTTATTTTAGTATGGTGTACACAGACATTTGTGTTTTATTTTTCAATCAGCAGACCAAAATCATACAGTTGTGCACCTTTAACGCTGCTTATCCCAATTGTTGGTGACATAAAATACATAAAATAATGGCATCCCTTTTATTTCTTGGAAACAGTACCTACTGCAGTACCTACTGGGTCTGAACCACAGAGCAGCATATTTGAATTAGCTTTGATGTTGGGAGTGTTCCTCTGGAGAGGGCTCTGTGAATCCACTATCATGGCCGCCACAATCAGCCCCGCCCATGCCCTGCCACTCAGGAGCTTCTAAAATGGCTGAGTGAGGGGAGAAGGACACGCCCACTACTGCGCTCCCTGACATGGTCGGCTGGGCCAGCTTTGGCCTTGCAGCCAGACTCCAAGTGATCTGATTATTTTGTGTTTGTCCATCTGCACTCAAAGTGAAGCCCAGGAGTTCTGTCAGGTGAGGGTTGCTCCTAAAAACACTCAGCTGCCTTGAGTGTTCTTTCCATTTTTATGTTCTTTGTTAATTTGTTGTAGTTATTGTAATTATAATCTCTTTTTATTCAAGTAAAATGTTGTGTTGAACTTTGTGTGGCATAAAACATTTATAATGCAATAAAGCATTTGTCATTATCAGACAAATCCACAGAACTTTTGCTAATGGTGTCACATGTTACTGTGTTGCATCCCACCAAAGCAATGCTGTAGATTTGTAAACCTCTAAGATGAACTTTTCCATTTATGTGTTCAGGTGGACCTCATGAGGACTCTATTGGGAGCTGCTTCCTCACAGTGTGCACAGTGGTGGAGGTAAATGTCCAAAGTCTCTATTTTTGGCTTTCCCTGCTCATTGTGAATGACATGTTATTATTGGATCCTGTGTGAGAATGCTTCCCTCTTTCCTTCTCTTTCCTTCTCTTTCCTTCTCTCCTGTGCGTAGAGTTGGTGGCGGACTCGGAGGAAGATGTCATGCTCAGAGTGGGTTTGGTGATGATGGTGCTTCTGTGGATGCTGCATGGAGCTCTCACTTTGTGCCTGTGTCAGCTCTGATGCGTAACCAGGCCTGAGTGACAGGCCGCTCCCAGGGGACAACAGGGGGGCCTGAGGTGAGTCACATGTATCCTTGACCCTGTCTAGCTGTGTGTCAACAAGCACTACTAACTCAGTAAAAGGCCACCAAGCAGCATGGCTCTACAACGGACATCTTCATTTGGACTAAAGCCGGAAATGTGAAATCAAACATTTTAATGAGGGAAGCACTGCACAGAGCATGCTGACAATTCAGTAATATCAGAACAAAGATTTACCCATTTTACCAGTGGTGCACCACTGTTCTGCCAAATAAACACTTTCTTGAATATTTTCACAACCTTCTGTTTACTGTATGTGTACTTAGAAATCTAATAATAAGACGCAACCCAGCCTCCTGCTCTTTTAAGAGAGTGACAAAAAGGCACATTCCAGCCAAAATGGTATTAACTGTTCAGTTCTTGCAACTAGTATTTTTATATTCTGTTAGAAGTGTCCACTGGGATTAATATAAGAACAGGTTTTATTGGACTAAGTATGGGGACATTTGAAAAGTCAAAATGAGAAAGACTGAAATGTGTTATGCATAAAAGGTGAATCTATGTTTAGCAATGTGATTAGCTTGCTGGTCCATTAGAATGACCCATAAAGTTTTTGAAACTGCAACATAGCCTGTGCATGTGAAACCTCTCGTGTATCTGGCAATAGGTGTAATAATGTTGCATGATAATTCTGTGATTTTGAGCTTTTAGAGCCAGAATTTCTTTCCCATGATTTGTATCAAAATGACTCAGACATACGTTTGAACTGACAAGTCATTGTCCCTTTGTCAGTAGTTGCTTTTGTTGTGTATCGCAGAATATAAATGAACATTACACTTGATTTGTGTCTTGATTACATTGGCACATACATATTGTAATAAAATATAATTTATTCTCTTTGTCATAGATCTGCAGCCAGTATTTAAAATGATTTCTCTAAATATCTACTATCAAGTTGAATTCACAGAAGTCAATAACTGATATATTTATATATCTGTAGACTACATTTTCCAGTTGCGCATGTAATAAGCCCACATGTGAGAGCTGCCGTATCAAGAGCATATGCTGAAAAACAGAGTCATATTCTTTGAGTTGACATGATAATATGCAGACACAATAACAATAACTTGTTAGATACTATGTTATAATATTTTTGAAGAGAGCTTTTCTCAAGCTTTCATTTGATAGACATTTCGGTAATGACCTGAACACAAGTAAATTAAACCTGTAACATTGTTGTGTTTTTGTTCATAACCTGGTGTCGAACTCTTCGAGTGCTGCATTTGGTTTTAGAGCTGCTAGTTGGAGATGCCTGATCTGTCTATATTTGTATTTTCATCATTATGTTACATTCTTTGGTTTGGTGATTTACTCTTTACTTTAATGTATGTGTATTATTAATTAGCAGCATGTGAAGTATTGAAGTATTCTTCATTTGAAACAAACAGGTGTGTTTTTTTTATCAAATCTTAAAAAGTGAACAAAGACGATCCTCACTAAAGACTTTTGCATCTTTTTTCAGGGGTCGCTCAAACACCATGTGTGAAATGAGAGTTGCCTGGGTGTGACTTTTCCAGAAAGCATCCGCTGGCTATTGTCCTCCCAGTCAACTTGTGCAAGCCCCAGTGCCCTGACTTCCATACATGAGAGATCAAGGGTTACCAAGGTGCTTTTGAGGACCAGGGCTCAATGTGAGAGGGGACAAACCAGCTCACAAAATGCTCATTTCCTTTGCATGTTGGCTGCCCTAGTGGGGTTTCAGACAGGGTCACTGACACAGTAGTGGGGCAGCTTCCTCCACCATGCTTTTTAATGAAAACAGTTGCTTGCCTTTTCATTGGCTTGTGACTGCTATCAGCCAACTGTACAGTATGGTGTCTGATAATGTGCTGCGCTGGGCCAAAGGAAAGTTTGTTCACACTATGGATGTTTATCCGGTGCTGGACAGGGGCACCTCGGAGAAAAGGTAAAAGTGGTTGTGTCCACCTCTCATTCTGGCCTGAGCGTTCAGTCACTGAGCCATGGCATTAACTTGTATTCTAACAAGATTAAAATATATTCGTCCTGGGGATTAGCATAGTTAGGTGTCCTTTTGCCTCTTTTTCCTGCACTGGTGCAGTGACAGTGGGCTTTGATCTGTGTTGCGAGGCAAGAGTCCTGGCTTGGACCTAGCCATTCGAGTGCCAAGTGTGAAATTGGCCTGATGTCATCCCCATTCTTCACCTTTTACATCTTTCACCACTTTAATTATGTTTCCGCCACAAAGCCCAGGCACCTCGGAGCAGATTCCTCTGCATCCATAGGAAGCATTTAGAAACTGTGAGTAAATGACACAGTAGGGGAGGGAAGATGGTTAGAGAGGTCATAGCAGGATGGGGCCCTTTTGTGTTTGGGGCTAGACATTGATACTTTTCCTCATGCACCCTCAACCCACTTCCATTTTCAACACAACACGGTTTGCTTTATGAACTGCTACTTGTCCTCTCCAACAATGCTTTACATTCTTTTCATTTAACTTTTAAAAATTATTATTATTAGTATTGTTATTATTTTTCATAACTGGAATGCAATTAACTACAGAACTACCTGGAACTTTCTCTTTAATGTCATGTAAAAGGATGCCAGTACAAACAGGTGCCAGTGTTACTATTTACTTGTTGCTCAATAACTGGTGTCCCGATCTGAACTTTGAGAAGTGGGATGCATTAAAGTGGGAAGTGGGAATATTTTGAGGAAAGCTCCTGATGCATAGAGCAAAGGACCAGAACAACAAGGGCGTGTTGCTAGAATGTGCATAGCAAGAAGTGAATGAAGTATGAGCGAGCGTGCTAAGCAAGAATAATGTGAGCCGCTGATAGTAAGAGGTGCAGATGTGTTTGTGGAGCAGAGGAAAAGAGTGGTAAGTAAGGAGTTGTGTGGAGAATGGCTCAGGAGGGCGGGAGGGGTAAGCAGCCACCTGCAGCCATGACAGGCTTTGACCTTCACTGCTCCCTCACTCACCCCTCCCTCCCTCTCTCACTTCACTCCCTTCACTCCCATTCCTGCCTGTGATAAAAGTGCAGCTCTTTTGAGGGAGACTGACCATCAACAAGACAGTGCTGGGAGCAGCCCTATCCGTTCCAATGCTAGTCAGTGGCCGTTAGACATGGTGTTCAAAGACTAGTGGTGCAAGTATGGAAATGCAGATAATGTATTGTAGAGAAAACATGCCTGGGAATTGTTCAAGGATTTCTCTTGCATAATGTGCAGATGCTTTTGCTAATGCTTAATCTCAAAACTCATGACCTAATCCCACATGAATCTGATCCTTAACTTTTAAGGTCACTATAAGACAGAAGTCATTTTCTCTTTTTTAAAAAATGCACTTTTACATTGCAGTGTTTTTAATAAAGATGTCGAAGGTTTCAGTGTATAATCTTCAAAGTTTATTTAATCTTCTTTTGCAGTTCTCAGGAGGCAGTTAATTACACAATTAATACATGATACAAATTATGTACATTTATACCAAAGAATACTTCAAACATAAAATAAAAATAGCATTGTATTTCTACAACTCTGTGTTGTCATTTTATGTTCATATATAGATAGATATACGCTGATGAGTAAATTCATAATGCAGTTTTCATAAAGGCATTCAACTTGAATAATCTGCATTTGAAGTAATACTGCTTCTCTGATTCGGCACAGTTCTGTTTAAAAGAAAGTTCGCTCTTGAACTTTAAGGCAAAGTGTGTTTCAGTTTGGTGGATTTAATTCACACACACTTTTTTCAGATACACAACAAAACACTTTGAAAGGCAAAAAGTCCCCATTTTGGTATGGATACAGTCTCCTCTCCATCATACTCTCACTAAGAAAGACTTCAGGGTAAAAACACAGTTATTTGCCCATGTACAACAAATTGCAGCTTTCATGCAAAGGCCCCGTAAACTATTTTCATTCACAAAAAGAAAACAAAAGAAGTTATTGCAAGATAAACAAGCAGTGTAAACACCTCAGATAACTACTCTAAAGCAACACTGGTCATTGGATAAATTTTTTTCTCAATATAATCTATATAAATACACATATGAAGTCCTTTCAACAACATTAAGAGATTTCCAACATTTGTTATACAGTCACTGGCGGTTTTGTTTTATTTTATGATATGAATATGTAATAAAATGTAGATAGTAAAATTTATCCTCAGCCTAAAATAACCTGCATTTATAGACTCCTCTCCATAGTGCTGCAAATGGTTGTCTTCATTGTCTTTATGCTACAGAGTTGTTTGTATGACTTTAAAGGCAGCATTACCCTTCAGTTAGCTACAGCATGATTCATATTGCTATATTTAAAAATATAGTGGATGCACTTGTAGCTATAACAAGTGAATAACGCACGTTGAGTGTTTAAAAGGCTATATGAGACAAGCAGACACTGAAGCAAGGCCTAGCTTAGCATTAGGTTAAGTGGCGTTTTAGAAAAAGCGCAACCTCTCAGTCACATTAGCCTGTACATATTTTTTGTGATTACTTCATTTATAAAACGTACAAAATTCATTGTTTGCCCAATTAGCTTTTACAATGAAAATAATGTTCTTCATTACACCAGACAATCAAGAATACTCAACATGAATGGAAATTAAAAAAAAAAAACAAAAACAAAAAAAACAAAAAACTGCGCGCTTTTAAATTCACAGTAGCCTGGATGCAGCAGAAAAATACTCTTTGGACTCGGGTGCGTTCACGTCACTGGCTGGTCAAAACATACTAAGCGCCAGTTCGCGTATAGTGACAATCATGGTTAGGCTATAGAAGCTTTAGAAAAACATAGATGAGCGAGTGAAACCTCCTAGGGACAAGATAGACGGACAATGAAAACATAGCTTTATACAACATCTTTTATAGACGTGATATTGCAGAAATATCTCTCTATTTTAAACATTTTATGCTGGTATACTTTATACACTGGCCCTTTATTTAGTGAAATTATTGCATTGTAGGCTTGATTGCGCCTCGTGTTGTACGAAAAAGCACTATAATATTCCTTAGAGGACAATGCTGCCTGGTCCAGCCTATTGTACTATACGACTATTTCTATAGTGAATCTGAGAGTATGGATAGTAGCCTATCATAGATATTTCTGCTGTGGCGTTATTACATAGCATGTGAGTAAAGATCTGTTGTGAAAACTCTATATAAATCTGTCATAGGATTACTATAGCATGTTTTCGTCTGGAGGCTGCAGTTACATTGTGGAATTCAATCGCTGTCTGATTTTTCATCCTTCGTGACAGTGGCATGATTGTACAGTCCCTGTGCCATCAGGTGTAAGGCCAGTGAGTTTTTAGTGCCGCTGGCTTTCTTGATTTTGGCCCTCTTGTTTTGGAACCAGATCTTGATCTGAGACTCATTGAGGCCCAGCTCTTGTGCCAGGTTCTGCCGCCTCTGCTCAGTCAGATAACGATTTGTCTGAAACTCCGTTTTGAGTCTTTGCAGCTGCTCTGCTGTGAAGGCCGTTCGTGGTCGCTTGTCTTCTTTGCTGGTTGATTTCTTCTTTGGTTTGCGAGATCTTGGCCCTGTAATGCAGGAGCTGTAGTTAGGGCAGTCACAACTCGACTATTTGTCCAAAAGAGTAAGTTAAACTAGTTAGTCAACTAACTATGCCATTAAAACAAGCAACAAATAACTTTTGCAAACTTTCGTTATGCAGGCTTCTTGATTATATAAATCTAAAATAAATTTTATAGCCAGCAAATACCATTAATTACATGGATCAATGCGTAAATGGCGCATAGCGCCAGAGGAAGTTAAACTCTAAGAAGGACTTTAGTTGCCAAAACAATTTTACTGTCAAATAAATGCGTGTTGTGATTAGTACGCGGACGTATGGACCAGTCCATGTGAAAACCAAAGGCCCGGGTACAAGTATAAATGTCACACTCGCTGCAAAACGACGAGGACGAGCTCAAATCTCCCTCCCTCTTGTTTGCACGTATAACGCAAAGTGTACGTCTCAACGTCCGCTCACTGATTTAGGTTGATTTCAGGATAAGTCTACAAGTTTCTACTTTGCATTCTTTTTTGTGGGTCACTTCAAACGCTGCTCAATGAGCCAACGTGCTCTGACTTTGAGTGGCCTACATTCTACACATCCCTCATTCCTGTTATGTTTGGCATAGTTTGGTTTAAGTTGACTGTTATTCATTCAAGTCATCTTTAGGTGTAATTTATGAACAAATCAAATGCGCGGCCGAAAACACAAGCGACTACACACGAGGAAACCGCGTGGGAGCACGAAGCCCGTAGCCTATAAAGCTGTGCGCTACAACTCGTAGTAGTGGACTACGCCACACATAGCGTTACATAATGTATGAGAACAAGTTGTACACTTTTAATAATATTCTACCAAACATCACTGCCTTACGTCGTCTCTGAAGTTATGGTGAACATAAAGAACTAATGCAGTTTAAAACAACACATCGGCTATACGAGCGACGGGAGCGTTCAGTACAGAAACAAATAAATATTTAATTCGTCGACAAACGAAGCTCTCATATTCCATCTAATAACGTGCCTAAAAAAATATTTTAAAAACTGTAGAAGTAAAATCACGCTGACGCATTGTTTGTGATTATATGCAACATTTTCTATTTTAATAGCTATGGTATTCAGAAATGTAGCACAACTTGTAGGTCATTTAATTTAGGACAGTTTTTTTGTTGTTGTTTTTTGGTCTAAAACACAATTTTTCACTTTTCATTTCTTTTTTTTTTTTTTTTCCTTTTTCTTTTTTTTTTCTCTAAATATAATAGTGCCATGTTTGTTTTGAAAAAAGGAAAAAATAGTAAAGCGCTGAATAAAAGTCGCATATGTGCTAGATGTTTTAATCTTATTATAGTTTATTGTTTCAATGTTTCAATAAAACTTCTGTGCAGTAAGAAATGCATTCGAAAATAATATAATTAGCTTTGACAAGCCTGTGCGCTGCGTAAAGTTCCGTTCTGCTTCAGATAGCACACTAGTGACCGACTGTGCGCGGAGAAGTCGGTCAAGGCATCCGGGGTCAGTGTTACGGGGTATTTCAGGTTACGGGAACAGAAAAAGTTGACTCACCTGAAGAAGGCCTGTCCGAGTAACGGGTGCAGTACACCCAGGCGGGCCACAACATGGGCTTAGCTGCTGCCGGGTTGGAGCTGGCCTGCGAACTGTCAGAGTCTGAGCTTAGGCACTGATCGCCGCTCTCCCCGCGGGACTTCAGTGGCTCCTCGGCGGGTGTGGCAGGTTTCTTTGCAGCGTGTGGAGTGGACGTCCCCTCTGCCGGTACCGTGCTGCCCACGGGCTCGGTCTGAGGGGCAGCAGGGCTGTTGTTGCTCTCTCGTGACGCACTTTCTTCATGGTTTGGAGCCGCTTCTTTTTTACGGCCGAAATCCGGTCGTAGGATGTTGTCGATGAAGAAGTTGGTGATCCTGTGCGGGACCTGCTGGTTGCCCGGTGCGTGCAGCAGCGGCAGTATGGCTCTGTTGGACTCGTCCGCCGCATCTCTGTTGCCGTGCTCATTTTCTTCCATACTGATTCACTTTAATCTCGTTAACCCCTTTGTCGCTCTGTCCGACACGAGAAATGTGCCTTTTATAAATTTTAAGAAAACTACGCAAAGTTTAAATAAATAAAAAATGTAACTCAGAAAAAAGCGAGTGCCTTGGACACTTTGCAAAGCTCTGCGCTAGTGTCCTCCGAGAAAAGCATACTTTTGGTCCTATATCCCCTGTTTCGGCTTAGAATAGATCCCTATAAGATAAAACCTGTGCCATTTGCGCACCGTCCAATTAGTCAAAGTGGATGGTTGCCTAGTCCTAAACTAAACTAGAGGTAAATAAAGATGCTGCTAAACTGATGCTCTAATACTCGCACTCTGGAGTTTTGTGCTTATTTTCAATACGAGCCCCACGAGTGACGTTTTCCTACAGTCCTCCCAGACACGTGCCTTGGACCAATCAGATGTGTGGAACCATGCCATGTGACACCGACTCCAAAGCAGTCCACAAACGCCCATCCTCGC
>KN501906.1:0-13230 GCA_000787155.1 Scartelaos histophorus | reverse complement strand
AAAAAGCTTTGGACATCAGCCATGTGTGCATTTTTTTCCACTTTTAATATTCCAGTGTAAATCAATTTGCACCAGATTCATTAGAGCCAGAAGCACCCCTATGCTCATCTCCTGCTAAAACCCTAATAATTAATAGATTGATTACTTGTTAGCATGCTAGTAGTTGCTAGCTTAACTATCACGGTGATACTGGGTGATACTGAGCTCTCGTCTTTGAGAGTTGCAGCGTGAGTTAAAACTGTGTAACACGCTGCTACGACTTGTTTAATCCGCTTATACCGTGGCCCCACCAACTGAAAATACTCACTTTGAAATCTGACATTTCGTCTGTCTGTGGATGTTCAAAGCAATAGTTTTTATTTGCACGTGTTTAAGTAACTTTTTATTGTCAGTCTGCATCTCCAACTAAAAAAATCCTCTGTTCTCTTCCTTATGAAACGGTAATTCTCAAGTTAGCAGATACTGTAACTTTTACATTTTGTTCAACCGAAATAGTCAATTCTGCAGCTGTAATTATCCATTTGTTTTTAGTGAAAGGTGTAATCCAATCCAATCCAATCCACTTTATTTCTATAGCACATTTCATAAACAACAGTTTCCAAAGTGCTGCACAAATACATACTAAAAGCAACAATAATAATATTATAATAATATAATAAACACAATAAAGGTTGGAACACTTCCTGTATCACCACATGACATCACAAAACTGCAGATATTGATCTTTCCACAACAAGACCGGACCTAAGACCTGCTTTTATATGAGATATTATTGTTGGAATGTGTCACGATATGGAATTAAACCTTTCTATCTTCATGGAGACCAAACCGGACCATGTTACAGGTCAGATCTGTGGAGAGGCGATCCGCGTACGGTCAAAATACCTGTTTTTCTAGGTATTTTTGAGCTATAAAACCACCTGTAATTCGATAAACACAAGGCAGATCCGTTAAATATCACACCGTGGAACATTCTAAGCAGAACAATGACATATCCGTAGAAACAAGAAGGTGACGAACCAGCCGAAAAGTTCCACATTGCGCCTTTAAGCAGGACTAGCCTAAGCCCCTCTTCTCCATTGTAAGCCTGCACACCAAGCACGACGTTTTGAGGCCACACGGAAATCACCGCAAAGCAAAACCCACATAAACACGGCTCTTATCTTCCTCTGTTTCGGCCGCCTACTCTGTAATGACTCTATCTGCCTCACACACACACGCACTCACACACACACACACACACACACACACACACACACACTCTCTCCCTGACACAATCCACTGAGGTATCCAGACTAATTATCAACCTGTTAATGATTGTAGCGCATCAGCAGTGCACCAGCCATTCATTACAAGAGCCGTACTGGTCCCTGGGAGAGCGCTTATCTCACCGAACACCGTGCCATGGGCCAAATGTACGCTATTAACCAACAGAAAGTCAGCAACGTGAAGTTTGTCAAAAGCAACGCCCATCCAGCTGTAATGTTTCTGTTTTTGCATATTTGTTTGATTTTTCTTTCTTTCTTTGTTTTTGCATCGTTCCTGTGCAAATTTGGCTGAAAAAATACGGAATCCATTTTGTAACGTTTGTCCAGGTTTGGTCCTGGTTTAAGTTAACTATTTAAACAATGCAAATTTTAAAAAGTGCATTTCCCTAATTGTTACTTTTACGTCTTTAAAGGGTTAGACTATTTTCTGATCTATGTTATAATGTTGTTTACTCATTACAGTCACGTTTTGTTTCATTCACGCACAATTCCTGCATATTTTCTTTCTTTCTGTTCCACTATGTGATATAATATACTATTACGTGAAGGCTCCACTGTGTTTTTAAACTCCATACACTTTCGCTAGAATCATTTGGTTGATTTCTGTCCTGGAATTGCTGATCTATATTGAACTAAAGGTAAAAAGTGGCTGTTAACTTGAAAACTGGTGCTTCATCACAAGGTCAGAAGGTCAGAAGGTGGAATAAAGCATTTTGAGGTTTGCAGATGTAGATATAAGTATAATAAAAGGTTACTCAAACGTGTGAGTGGAACAAAACTCAAGTGAAAGTGTGCGTTTTGATGAGATAACATTATAATATGGCTTTTTAGCTGACTTTATTTGAGTTGGCGTAACACTGCATGTACCCGTTTACCTGCCGTTACCATGTTACCAGCTCGCCGGTGACTTGACAGCTCGTCGCCTTTAAATTCACCCCTCCAATCCCTCAATCCATCATCTCCACTTACACACTCAGCCTCCGTGTGACACTGACCCGCTCGCTCGCCCATCCACTCACAGCTCTATGTGGCGAGATAGTCGGAGAGGTCGATAATGGCTGTCCACATCACAGCGGGGAGATGTCACCAGGGCCATAATGAGGAGCTGCTGCCTCGCTTCAGTCATGTGACTCGAGTATGTGTGTGTGTGGGTGTGTGCGGTGGCTGTTTAACTGTTTATGGGGATGTAGCTCGGTTGGTAGATCATTTGTCAACTGATCCAAAAGTTAGTGGTTCAAATCCCAGTATCTGTGTGAGTGCTTGCCTGATGTAGAGTGCTTGAGTGCCTGGAAGGTGAAGCGCTAAATAAAAATCTGACCATTTAAATACATAAGATAGACAAAAATCAGGTCCTTGTGACATTAGTTCTTTACATTTTTACATTATTATATTTCCTGGAGTTGTATTTGGCTTTATTCATTAGTGTGTTAATACAAAATGGTCTTATCTTTGTTTGCATTTTGCCCAGATTGTTGCCTTATAGGTAAAAAGTCCATAAGTCTACGTCTAATAATCACATGGCCTAAGAGCTTAACTTGTTTATTTTAACATGTTTAACTTATTATAAATGTGGGTGCAGTTCATAAAATGGTTTCTCCAAATGCAGATTTAATTTAAAGTTAGTGGTTCAAATCCCAGTATTTGTGTGAATAGGTGAGTGGTTCCCTGATGTAGAGTGCCTTGAGTGCCTGGAAGGTGAAGCGCTAAATAAAAATCTGACCATTTAAATACATAAGATAGACAAAAATCAGGTCCTTGTGACATTAGTTCTTTACATTTTTACATTATTATATTTTTGTCCCCTCATCATAAACTTCCTGGAGTTGTACTTGGCTTTATTCATTAAATTTATTCGTTAATACAAAATGGTCTTATCTTTGTTCGCATTTTGCCCAGATTGTTGCCTTGTAGGTAAAAAGGCCATAAATCTAAGTGCATTGCAAGTTCTGTTAGTCTAACAATCACATGGCCTAAGAGCTTAACTTGTTTATTTTAATATGTTTAACTTATTATAAATGCAGATGCAGTTCATAAAATGTTTTCTCCAAATGCAGATTTAATTTAAAGTCATAAAATCTGACCATTTAAATAAATAAGATGGACAAAAATCAGGTCCTTGTGACATTAGTTCTTTACATTTTTACATTATTATATTTTTGTCCCCTCATCATAAACTTCCTGGAGTTGTACTTGGCTTTATTCATTAGTGCGTTAATACAAAATGGTCTTATCTTTGTTTGTATTTTGCCCAGATTGTTGCCTTATAGGTAAAAAGTCTACGTCTAACAATCACATGGCCTAAGAGCTTAACTTGTTTTTTTTTTTAATATGTTTAAATGAAATCTGCATTTGGAGAAACCATTTTATGAACTGCACCTACATTTATAATAAGTTAAAGTCATAAAATTTGACACATTTATCCCAAGGACCAAAGCAAGTTTTAAAAAGAAAGCTACAAGAAAGCGTAATGTGTGTTCTTTAAGATATGGGTTAAGGTCACCTGCTTGTTTCCATGGATATGTCACTGTTTTTACTTTACTTGTTCCACGGTGTGACGTTTAAACAGCTCTACTTTACATTTATTCAATTACAGGTGGTTTTACATGTCAAAAATACATAGAAAAACAGGTTTTCTCCACATATCTGAGCTGTAACTTGGTCTGGTTTGGTCTCCATGAAGATAGAACAGCTTAATGCCATATTGCGAAACATTCCAGACAAAGCAGTAACATCTCCATGGAGAAAAGCATTTGAAGGGCAGAAAAGTTACACAATGCACTTTTAAAATTGGTGAAGGTTGGTGTTTAGATTAAGCTCAGGCGAGTAGGGACTATGGTTAAGATTGTGATCCGTCTGCAGCACATAAATGCAAGTCAACCCCAACATATGTGTGTATCTGTGTGTGTATCTGTGTGTGTGTGTGTGTGGAGGTGTGTGTGCATATGTGTGTGTGTGTGTGTGTATGTGTGTGTGCGCCTTCATGAGAGACTGAGGCTTTGAAGTCCGCTCAGGGGAGATGTATGGCATGAAAATGGATAGCTTCTGTGGCAGCTCGCTTTATCCAATGGATTTAAATATGCAACAGCACTTATTTTGTCAGTAATGCTTAAACAAATCTATGTTATTTACAGATCTTTTTTCTTGTTTTGTGAATACTCAAACAAAATACCCATGTCAAAAAGCAGCCAGAACCCCGTGCACATTATCCCATTTAGCTACATCTACTGCAACAGCTCGTATACAGTACAGCTCCTATGCTTATTAACTATATGTGTGTTTCATATAGTCACAAATGTTAATCCTTCCATAATTCAGCCATCTTAACTTTTTTTTGTTGTATTTTTCACATTTAATACACAGTGACAGTCCACAAAATAAAAAAAAATTGCCATGTCAAAAAGGGTACCGTAATCTATGAAATTATAGATTATAGATATGATGTATTTAGTAAAAACAAAACAAAAATAAGCAAAAAACTACAAACTTATAGTACAAAAAACTATAAGCAGGTGTTATTTAAATGAAAAGATTAGTTTAAATAGGCTAAAAGATAATTTAAGCCTTGCAAATAGCTTTTTAGCGTAAATTCATGAATTACTCCTTACTTCAAATTGCATTTAAGATATAGTAGATATAGTATGGTCTTTTTTTCTTCTTAATTAAAACACAAAGTCTATAAGATGCATTGCGTTTTCCCAGTAAAATAATAAACTAATGGATATCTATCATCAGCTGATAAACCAATGAAAATGAAGGCATTTTCTCATAAAATTATGCTTTGATGAGTAGAAAATCAATCAGTGTCAGTGCTGGTGATACCGGGCATTTGTAAGGTGTTTTAATTATACCAAACAATGGGGCGTGCTGGCTTTATCAACACAATCATTTAGCTCTTAAAAATATGTTATAAAAGTGAGCAAGGTACAAACCCGAGGCATATTAAAAGTCCTTTATTAGCAATGCATTTCGACCAGTGCAGAGGTCAATCATTTGGCTTTCAGGTTTCACAGTACGACTTTAAACATTGATTAGAAATGCCTACAAATCTCTTAAAATTTTTAACCAAAAACCTAATTCATTTCATGTATGTAATATTTTAAATAAGTACAATCTTTTAAATTTTGAACATTTTAAAATTTTAATAAGTACAATCTTTTAAATTTTGAACATTTTATACATTTTAAGTATGTTTGCTTCATTTACAAAGCGCTACATGGACTAGCCCCGCCCCCCATGTCTGTCTTTTTCAAACCTAAGACGTCAAGTGGTCCCAAAACCAGAGGAGACTGTGAGGTCCCCACAGAAGAACCTCTTTTGGACAGAACAGTGTCTCTGTGAGGGCCACTAACATCTGGACCAGTCTCCTCTGCACATACAGGAGCCCGACACTGATCAGCTTTAAAACACAACTCAAACTATGGCTGAAAACCAACCAGTCATGTGACCACTAGACTTTGTTTTTGCTGCTTGTGTTGTATGTTGTATTTTTATGTATTTGCCTGCCGAGGGACTACGGATGAAAATGAGCTTCGTAGCTATAATCTGGCATATTTACATTTGTTTTATACTTATGTTCATTAATGTGCATTGTTCCTATCAAATAAATAAATAAATACAAACGTAGATTCATACTGTAGCGTCGGCTGAACACAGATCTGACCTGACTGGCTTTGTAGCATCACTTGCTTGTCTCCATGGCGATAGTTTTAGACCATACTGTGGAACATACCGAGATAACTTTAATGTCCTACAGTGTAACATCCCCACAGGAAAGAGCAGATTACAGAAAAATCACTTTTATGTACTTTTGTCACCACTACCGAGTGAAAATGTGAAATGACAGAGATGTTTTCCTTGTGACAGCAGAATAACTTTATTTCAGCAGAATCCTTCAGAGAGAGAGAGAGAGAGACTTCCAGGGAGAATTTTGTGTCACCAACTTCTCTTGTTTTGAACTTTGTAGCTTTGTGTGTTTGTGTGCGCTGGGTCATGTGTATCAGAGGTCTCATAGTGTGTGCGTTTGTGTGTTTGTGTGTTAGTGTGTTCTGCCCTCGTGCTTCTGTTGGTCACTGGGCCTTTGCCTGTTGCTCTTACTCTTCTGGGATGCACCTGTTTGAAGTATCTGCCAAGCCAAACTGTTGTTTTCTTCCCATCTGCGCTCCTGTCTTGGATGGAGATTTGAGTGAAACGCCGTGTTTTAAAGCACGCGCACAAAACTGGAAATATTTATTAGCTGTTAGGTCCGAGCTGGCGCGTTTTAAGGCAGCTGTGATTTGTAACTTATTTTTGCAATTCTCAACAATATGACTTTTGTATCTATGCCATCTGTCCATGGATTTTCTCTTTTTGCACTTCAAGGAACCAAATTTTTAGCTGTAAAATCACTACGTTTATAGCGACGACTGACTTCGTTCTAGATGTTTGCTGTTAAAACCTGATTATTTCTCACAAAAGCTGTAAAGTATGTGCTCCTCAGGTCATATCTTGCAAGAGCATAATGTTTAAATGTTCACACTTCATAAACATGACCTAACTGTGTATTCAGATACGAGGTAAACATTTTAAATTAAATATTACTTTTTTAATGCTGTATCTGCAATGTTAAATACAAAAACATTTGACATGATGTTGTGGTTGATGTCAATTGTCTTTTTATTTCTCAGTATGCAGCAGTATGAGGCTGATTTGGGTTGCCAGATCCAAAACCAGTATGAAATAAACCTTTATCACAGTTCAGCTTCAACTCCATTTCATGTTCAAACTTCATAAACATGACCTAACCGTGTATTCAGATACGAGTTAAACATTTTAAATTAAATATTACTTTCTAAATGTTGTGTCTGCAATGTTAATTCAAAAACATTTGACATGATCTTGTTGTTCATGTCAATTGTCATTTTATTTCTCAAAATGATTATTCAACAAGAGAGCAGTATGAGGCTGATTTGGGTTGCCAGATCCAAAACCAGTATGAAATAAACCTTTATCACAGTTCAGCTTCAACTGGTAATAAAAAAATACGCTTATGATGGAAAAAAAGATGAAAAATATTCCATGGTGCAGAACAAAAACCAATAATGACAAAAAGAATCCTGTATTGATTTTCTGTTAATAATGAAATAGTTTGAAGTAAGCTCTCACTAAACCTTTCCTATAGATTAGTAGCCAATAAAATAACAAAAAAACATATCTAAGATTTTCAATTGATACTGGAGTGTGATGCTAACTGGAGGCTTTGCTCTGTCTGTCTGTTATTGAAGTTAGAAAATCCCAGACCTAAACCAGACTACGACAAAATGTGTTTCTTAAACCCATTTTGTATTTTTTGTTTTCAGACTGTTTTAAATCTATTTTCGGTGTTTGCTATATGCATTTGCGTCACCACGGCAACTTCTAATCACTCCACCATTAACAATAATAATTTGTCCTCTCACCAGCGCATTCACATTTAGCAAACTCTGCCCATTTGCAGTGTTAAAAAACAGACTTGACTTGACAGGCTCTGCACAAGCTCTGACCTTGTCCTCTCTGGATGGTTCACAAGTAAACAACAGCCAGACATGAGACCAGATCTGCTCTGGAGCCATGGGAGATGAGTTTATTGTGCTAATATCTTCTAATTAACACAATAAACTGATCTGTCAGAAAGGCTGATATTAGCAACAGGAATAGAATGAGAAATAAGTAAATAAACTGCGTCCAGCGACAGTGTTGGGCGAGTTACGGGCGTCTGTGCTGCGTGGGTTAAACAGACACACCTGAGGATCTACTCTCTCCTTTTTACTTCAAAAAAAGAGTTGCTGACGTTTGGTTATGACCTGACAGAGCAGCTCAGAGTCACACTGACACCACAAACATGAGGAGCACAGTGGCTTCAAAATTGCAAACAAAGACACAAAGTCGGGTCATTCCAATCACAGCCAAACCCCCCTGTAGTGTGTGGAGCCTTTAATAAGACTTGTGAAATGATTCACAATGACGTTATGTATCTGTTCTGAGCTCATCAGACGTTTCTCCACTGCTCGTCTTGTGGTGATTTTAGTGAATTTATATAAAGAAAAACAAAAACAACAACAAAAAAGCACCACTTCAGTCCAGGTTAAACATGTACTGTAATGCACATTATTGGCATTTGTACCAAGTGAAATATTATCTCTAGACTTGAATCTGCGCTGTATTTTAACACAATCTGGTCAGAAAGAGTTGACTTGGTTGGAACTACATCAGGTGAGAAGATCTGTACTGGCACACATACAGTTAGAGTCATAAGACAGCCAGCAAAAGCCTGAGGTTTTTCAGATAGTCACACTTTGTTGAAAATCAAACTCAGAACCATGAATGCTCATGAATGTTGTTTAAATCAGTTTTGCATAGTTTTGGCAGTTTTGCTAATGTGTGCACTGCGTCATCAGGTTAACTGCTAAACATTCGGCCAATAAAGATGCATGTAGGACACCCCCAGCGTCACAGCAGAGTATCAATATGCCCATGCAGTATCTGGTGTCCACAGCAGTCTCCCATCCAAACACTGACCAGGCCTGGCCCTGCTTAGACTGGACAGTCCTAAGAGTATGTAGTAAAGTGTTTTTAGGAGGATTGTAGGAGTAATGTCCTTTGGAAAGTTGGTCTGTTTCATTATTATCATTGTTGTAGAATAATTATGCTATTCCCATCAATATATATACAGTCCAGTCTGTGAATACAGTCCAGTCTGGCTATGCTTCCATTTTAGGGAGCATTATACCTCTGATAATGCAGGCGAAGATAACAAGGACTGACCTTGACTGGCCCAGACATAGAGGAGCACAGTGAATTGATTGTGTGTGTGTGTGTGTGTGCGTGTGTGTGCGTGTGCGTGTGCGTGTGTGTGCGTGTGCATGCGTGTGCGTGTGCGTGTGTGTGTTTTAATTTGCGTGTGCGTGCGTGTGCGTGTGCGTGTTTTAATCCTAACTACTCCCAAGTCCTTTTTAAAGTATTAAAGACTCATTATGTAAAAACAAGATAAACAACCATTAACATCCAAGGTCTGAACTGTTCTGTTTACCCTTTTTGTTTAGCACAAAGCCTCCAAAACATCTGAATAATTTTCAAGATGGCTGTCATAGCTTTAGGCTTTTATCTTTAAAGATGTGTTTTGTGGTCAGTTAACCTTTTGATCCTTTCATGTTTCACTTAAAAATCATAGACAAGACTAAAGACGTCTTAAATGCTACAGTCTACAGACGGGAGCTGTCCTTGGTGCTGGACCACACATCAAATGCACTACAAAAGTTACTGTTTTTATTCTCTTGCTCCTCTTAAACTGCAACACTGGAATTTCCCTGTTGTGGTACAAATAAACGTGATATTGTCTTAGTTCAAAGGTGTGAAACTTTTTTTGATGAATGTCCATCTCCTGCTTGTGCTTTTGGAGATGTTATTGTATTGGAATATTCCACATTATGGTTATATATCGATCTCTATCTACCACCAGACCAAGTTACTCGTTTTTCAACTTGTTTTTGAGCACTAAAAACAACTGCCATTTTGCCTGTTAATAAATTCCTACTTCTAATTTGTAATTTGCTTCTAAATTTCCCCCTGTAACTGCTGGCCTAATGAGCTTCATTTGCCTGGAGCTGAACACTGTGGGTGACATCACACTCTCCTTATACAGACTATGGCCTCTTCATATGACAAATACAATCCTTAAAAACTACTTTAAAACAAATGTAATTGAATTGTCTTTGTTCTAGAGATTCAGATTTTTTATTAAATAACATTCATTGTCCACAGTTTTTTTCCCCATATAAATGAATTGTAATCGTAGCATTTGGCATCAATGGAACTCGCTTTGTCTTCAGTAAATAGCTATAAAAATAAGTGATATGTAATGGAAAATAAAAATAAAACAGAAGATAATGAAGAGAGAGAGAGAAAAGACATTTAGATAAAGTGCTTAGTTTTGCTATGTCTTGGTTTTTCCCAGTGAACAGCTCCACACACTCAGCAGTGCGTCGGCCTCGCACAGCCCGCTCTAGTGAAATGGAGCTACGTTCTCTGTGTCAGTGTCACAATTAGCAGATGAGCAGCTTGTTAAAACGTGCTACGAAAGCCTGCAGGAAGTTTTCCTCCTTTGCCAACTCAGCACCGCCAGGCTCCCACTCAGCACAACACGGCCCCCCCTGCCCCGGCTCGCTAATACAAATTTATTACTTGTGTCAGGCCATTTTAAGGTAACATGCTATGCAAATTAGCAAGTGGTGATTTTTATTTTTTATTTTTTTTTAACACTGTATTTATTTTGCTGGTGTTTTAGCAGAAAAGCTGATGTTCCTGATACTTCTGGCTGTTTTGAACGAATTTTTTTGCATAGACTTTGACATAGGCATAGACAGACTAGTACTTTTGAGTATTTTGGTACAGTTACTTTGTCATTTGGTCGTATTCAATATATAGTAACCATCAGGGAATTAAATTGCGTTATTGTGTTTCCATCATCTTCATTTTAATGCACATTTTGAAGATGTTCCTGATTGAGTTTCTGATTCCTGACGACTTTTTTTGCATAGACTTTGACATAGGCATAGACAGACTAGTACTTTTGAGTATTTTGGTACAGTTACTTTGTCATTTGGTCGTATTCAATATATAGTAACCATCAGGGAATTAAATTGCGTTATTGTGTTTCCATCATCTTAATTTTAATGCACATTTTGAAGAGTTGCGTAGTAACAGGAGTTTGAAATGCCAACTATCGCATTTATAACCCTTCATTTGCATAAGTTTATTCACTGACTCCAGGTGGATTCTGGTTTAAGTGCATAACGGTTAAAGCGCGTTTTGAAAGGTGGAAATGCATTTAACTGCATAAACACCTGAAAAAAAAAAACATCAAACTCATGCAACTGCTGGACTGTGCTGGACTGGAGTGGACATGTGATGGACAAAGCCAAAATAATGACAAAATCCAAGAGAGGAACACAGCCAAATAAACACCACTGAACTTGAGGTTTACGCTAAAACAAGAAAAAGGATGACTTACAAAGAGACACCTACTTGCTGTCTAATGTTCCTTAGTAGAATAACACAGGGAAAGTTCTGGTTTTCCTGTTGTGGACAAGTTGCAGGACTTCAGAAGGTGTTTTTTTTAGAGGCACCAGCTTTTAGCTTGATGATAAAACATGTCTGTAGTGTTATTACAGTTTAACAACCCGCTAACTTTGGGACATCACACAAATGTATGTAACAAATGGACAGAGAAAGTGTCTCATAACCAGGTAACAAACACCCAGTGATGCACTCGGATGGTTTGATAGAAACAGAGATAAAGTCACATTTGTTATGTGTTTGTCTGATGCAAATTTTGGAAATGTGCACGTTTTGTGTGGGTGGAAATGCAGTTTTGGGGGGTTTGATCACTCAAGTTAGGCTTCGAACTGCACAATAAACAAATATAATGTATGCTTATGATGGAAGCTGAGTGTAAGGATATGTTACAACCCAGCTCTGCTAGGGTGAGGGAAGTAACAAAAAAACACCAAGGTGGCAAATGGAATAAATAAGTAAGGTTTAATTAACAGGTGTGTAAAAGGTTTAACTTAACAAAACCTGGTAAAATATGGACATAAACTAAACCAAGTTAAGAAACCACACAACAGGTTTAACATAAAACAAGTTTTGTGCTAAAACGGGTCACGTGGGTTCCCAAAACGAGTGATTAACTAAGGGACACAAAAATAATCCAAAACCACAAATGTCCCAAAGTAAACCACAAACCACAAACAGAATCGAGTGACCAAATCAAAAGGCACAAACAGAACGAACTAAACCAAAACCGAGTGTCTCAACACACAAAAGTCACACACTAGTACAAACAAAGTGACTGACACAACTGAGACACAATGGCACTGGTCACAAAGTCCACAGCCCTGAACAGGAGCTGTGATCTTCTTAAATAAGGGGAGGAGGCTGGAGGCGGGGCCAGGTGAAGAGGTGCTCTACCAATCAGGGACCAGGGCTCAGGCAACAGGAACAAAATGGCAGCAAAACTAAATAAAATGGCACACAAAAATACAAACTGAAGGCCTGGGGCCATAACAATACAGGCTTAAATGGGCTTAAATAAATAAACCTAGATGCCCCAAACCTTAGTGAAGGTGTGAGGCTCAAGTCTGGACACCCCTGCAACTCAACTTGAAAGTATTTTATTCAGAATGATGGAGTAATTGTTAATACAGGTATTCAGTATTCTACTAAATACATTTCTTTTTATTATTCTCACTTCACTGGCTTTAACTAAAACAACAGATATTCAACAACGCAAAATAAACATTAAAGAATGCAAACCAAACTGAGCATCAAAACACACTAAGAGAACCATACGTGGTTATGAGAGAATGAATTCTTAATGTCACCTGGTGTGAATAGAAAAGGCCAGTGTGGACTTTGTATTAGGCTGTTTTCCAGCACTCTCCTCTCCTCTAATGGGATACGCCGGCCTCTGAACAATAGTACCATTAAGCGCCAAGGTAGAAACAAGGAGCTGTACACGAGCCTTTCAGATGGGAGAGTGGCACGGGGCTGAGCCAAAGATGGAATTTCAGAGGTCCTAGATTAAAAGTCCAAACACAACAGACAGAATTGAAGAAAAGATTGAGGAACAAATAGTAGAAGGTGGTAAAAGGGGCAGTGGTGCCAAGGCAGAGGTGGTATTTTGAGCATGATTGCCCCCCCAAGACGCTTAACTTCACTTTATATCTTCATGTACTGCACCGAGATGAAATTGAAAGAGCCCATACACTATTTTTTGATTTATGTTATAATGTTTCCTCATCTCAAACATAACTGGACTTTTTTTTTCACTAACACATGTTTTACTCACAAATCTTGCATATTTAGGCTGAGTTCTTCTCTCAATCTCAAGGTTAAACATCCTATATTACGTAATTTGACACTTTTGAGCTTTAAAGGGGACATATCA
>KN501904.1:5494-19780 GCA_000787155.1 Scartelaos histophorus | reverse complement strand
GTTAAGGCTCTGTTCAGATGTTTTTTTAGCCTGTAAGACCAAAGACAGTTCCTTTAAACATGGTGGTATAGCGGTCATTTTTGTGTCCTTTGGCAAGGCCTTTCTCCCACCTTTCCCAGATGTAATGCAATGCTAATCGTGTCTCTAAAAAGGACGTATATATTTCTAATGCCTCGATGTTTTGTTGTTTTTGTTGTGAAATGCCAGAACGCCCCATTGTCTTTCAAAGTGCAGTTTTAATGATCGCGCCAACAAACAGTAATTACACTCTAAAGCATTTACAACCCTGTGCTCATCGAACATGGCCCGGGCGCCTCTGCCTTTTGCTCCCAGAGGCTAATCTATTGATTGCAGGGCTGAATGCTGCAGTGGGAGGCGAAATGAGTTATTTTAGGCTTGCGGTGCGAAAGGAGCAGGATCAAGAAGCGTAGACGAAACAATAGCTCCAACCCGGCGGGGCGTCCAGGTGTGTGCTGTCGGGGGGGGTGAGTCTGAGTACGCGAGCCCAGGAGGGGGTCCCGAAAGCTGGGGAGGGAGAGTGACGGAGCCGGGGTAGGTGCGGAGAGGGGTCGATGGAGGGGCCCGCTGGGATGTGGCTGTAATAGATTAAAGTAGCGTCCGGGAGCTCTTCCTGCGCCTAAACTCCCAAACTATTAAGACTGGCATTTCGTCTCGCCACTTCACGGCAGAGGAGAGCGACTCTGATCACGAGGAGGTGTTTGCAGCGGTTTTAGAGTGTACTTTGTAAAGAGCTTGTCTGCTCACCGAGATAAAGACTATTTAGGTTTGTACTTAAGGCGTGGCAGGTTTAAAGAGACAGTAGGACGATTCTATGGGGTATTTTGCGAACACATAACACGTTTGGATTATTATTGCTTCAGAAATGCTAAATTTGCACAAAAATATGTATTAAAATCTTCAAAAATAAGTTTCATTTTTGTTTTTTGATGCTCCCTTTGCTATCACGACAATCTGCACTCATTTCCCTAATGAAATGTATGCACATCGCGTCAGGTTTGTGAAGCTGTAGTGTATTATTTTGTATATTTATGGAGAATTGGACTGAGAATTGCGCAGAATCGTACTCCTAACCACACGGAGGGTTTGAATAGTGATATGAGAGATTGCTAAATTACTCAAACATGCATAAATGATGTGGGTTTTTTTTGTTTTTTTTGGTTAAAACATGGTCAAAAGCTCCAGAAAAATCTATTTTGCTTAAAACCTCTCCTTAAAACAATGTGTCTGAAGTTAACTACCTTCAAACAACCTTTTCTCTTTTCTTTATTTTCTTTTTTCATTTGAGTCATTTGTTTCGATAAAACAATGACGTCTATTTCTGATAATTTACGTTATTAGGTTCTTTTTCTAGACGGAGAGTTCGTTTTCATACCTACAGTTTCAGATTGCTCACTATAAACCGGGAGGTGGGGCTTTTTTACTCTCTCACACCTGGGATACTGTCCTGAGTAAGTCGACCTGCAGGTGGCGCTGTCATCCTGCCTCCACCCGTAGGAAGACAGCGCCAAAATCTGTATAAATCAACGACATCTCGTGACCATTCTGAGCGGTCGAAAACAAACTTGGTCAGAAAAAAGAACCTAATAACATCTAATTCCAATTCCAATGTCTAAATGATCATGGACTTGGGCTTTTCTAAACTTTTTGGATGACGGACGATGATGTCGACTTAGAAACTGCAGTGAAATGTCGTGAGATAAACTTCAAATTCTAAAGCCTCAAGCCTTTTGAGCTTTTATTCTTTGGAAGATGTGACATTTTGAATATTGTGTATGGCACATTTAGACTTGGATAAACTTTATTGCTCCACAAGGGAACATTTTTGGCGCAGTAGCTCACACATCACAATATATTAAATAACAGAGTCAAAATATAAATAGCAATAATAACCCTCTGAGACCTTGGATGAAAACATTTTTAACCCTCTTCAATGTGTTGATCTTTTTTCTTATTTTTTTTGAGGAAACTGTGGAAATGTAGCAAAATTGCAGCAGCAGCTTTAGTGGTTCCCGATATTACAACTTCACATTTACCTATTAATGGCTACAATGTTTGTCTGTACGTTTGTTTGTTCCTCGTGTAACTCTCAAACCGACCTCACCTGACCGAGCTCAAATTCAGAGGGTGTCAACCACTTAAGCTGCTATTCCAATTTTGCTACATTTCCACAGTTTCTTCAAAAAAAAAAAAAAGAAAAAGATCAAACTAACATTGAAGAGGGTTAAACATGTTTTCATCCACGATCTGTTCCCTTGTGGAGCAATAAAGTTTATCTAAGTCTAAATGTGGCATACATGATACTCAAAATGTCACATCTCCCAAAGAATAATGCATTTATTCATGTATTTATTGTGTGAACAGACTTGAGGCTTTAGAATGTTAAGTTTATCTCATTTCACTGCAGTTTCTAAGTTGACATCGTTGTCTATCATCCAAAAAGTTTATAAAAGCCTTAGTACATGATCATTTAGACATGTTGGAAGTTTGTTTTCATACCTGACAGTTTCGCTCAGAATGGTCACGAGATGTTGCTGATTTAGTTGGAAGTTTGTTTTCATACCTGACAGTTTCGCTCAGAATGGTCACGAGATGTTGCTGATTTATCCAGATTTTGGCGCTGTCTTCCTACGGGTGGAGGCAGGACAACAGCGCCACCTGCAGGCCGACTTCCTCAGGACAGTATCCCAGGTGTGAGAGAGTAAAAAAGCCCCTCGTCCCGGTTTATAGTGAGCAATCAAAACTTTGGGCCACGGGCTCCATTAGAAACATGGGTAATGGAGCTCGTGGCCACATGATCATATCTTTGGCATTTTTTTGCTCTAACAACACGAAATGTGGCACTGCAAACAGCCGAACAATCACGATGACGCCCTCCCAATTTGAGATGGGTCGGTGGGTTTGAGAGTTACACATGGAACATCCATCTGTTCTATTGGCTCCACACTCAGGGCTGAGGGATTCTCTGTGTGAAAGGAGCTCCCTCTGTAACCCAGAGCTGTGTTTTTGCAACATTTACATAAATCACTCTAAATCATGTGTCTTATACTTTTAAAACTCTTAACACGTTCAGAATGAATGAATAACAAGAGCAATCTAAGATTTCTGATTTCCGCCAAGGTATGACGTGGACACAGAATCCAAATCCAGAATCCAGATCATCACCAAAATTTTACAGAGTCGTTCCTGCACGAAGATCTACCTCATCTACCTCAATTTCATGAAGATCCGGCCAGTAGTTTCCGAGAAATCTCACTAAGATTGTAGATCCAGATCCAGATTCCAGGTCCGGATCCGGATCATCACCAAAATTTTATGGTGTGGTCCTTGGGCCAAGATCTACCTCTGGTAAAATCATGAAGATCCATCCAGTACTTTCTGGGAAATCCTGTCCACAGACAAATAAATAAATAAATAAATAAACCGACTCGATCACATAATCTCCTTGGCGTAGATAATTACAGATTGTAAACCTACTTCTACAGTTGTTCAAATTGATCCAGAAAACAGAGCTGGGGTCAGTAGAAGATGACGTGTCGTTTGACTTTGAATGTGATATTTACTCCAATATTATATTTCCCCAAGAAACGATGTATGATGTAATGCAAAGTGTGGGCTGATGGGATATGTAGTTTTTGTCACATTCAGTCTGCCTGATGCTTTTCTCCACAGCTTTAAGTAAATGCTGCAATTCTGCAACTTCTCAGAGGGTTCAATTCTAAAATAAGTCATAATAAAACAGCAAGAGACACGTGTCAAATCAAATAAGGCAAGTCAAAATAAAATAAAATAGAAAATAAGTCATAAAATACACACTACCGTTTCAGCATTTCACATCTAACATTTAACAACTAATTGAAACCCATAAATAAGCTCACATTTGTGCACTTTAGTTGCATTTTCACAAACATCCACCACTGCAGACTTTTTTTTCTGGTCCGTTTAGAGGAAAATCTGATCATATTGACAGGTTTATGATCATCTTATCGTCTCCACGCCTCCATATCTTCATTTTTTTTACCCCTTTTCTTTCTTCGCGCCTCCTTTTCTGTGCACTCTTTTGTCGTCACGTCTCCTCCTCGCTCCCGGTCAGGATACAGTGTATTGTTCCCTACAGGACTCTCGCTCGGCCCTGATGCTCTGTCCATCAACACCGAGGAGAGAGAAAAAAAGAGAGAGAGAAAGATGGAGGGAGGTGGAGAGGAGAGAGGAGGCGATGGAGGGAGGGGGCGTTCGGAGCCAAGGACACAAAGCAAAAGTGACTGATGGCAGCACAATAAAGTCAGCATCTCTTTCTATGTCTCTCTCTACCTCCTGTCTTTCGCATTTCTGTTTTTTTTCTCTTTCTTTTATATTTCTGCCTCTCCTCTTCCTCTTCTCTTTCTCTCTTTTGTCTGTCATTCACCTTCTCTCTCTCTCTCTTTCTTTCTTTCTTTCTTTCCGCTGTCTGTTGCTTCATATTTTTTTCTTTCTCCATTATGTCTCTTCTTATCAATCTCTACTTTTCTCCTCTCTCATTTCTGTCATTCCTTTTTACTCTCTCTTCACTTCCTCTCTTTCTTTCTCTCTCTCTCCCATCACCCTCTATTCTCTCTTTCTTTCCTCTTCCCTTTTTTCCTCATTTTATTTTTCATCCTCTCTCTCACTCCCCGATCATTTTCTTTCTCTTTCTCTCATCCCCTCTTTCCATCGATCTCTTTTTATTTCTGATGTTCTATGTCCCTCTCTCTCTCTTTTGCTTTCTCTCCACTTTCCTTCCTCTCTCTCCCATCACCCTCTCTCTTTCTCTCTTACTCCATTCCTCTCTCTTCTTTATGCCTCTTCTCTTTCTTTGTCCCCTTCTCCCTCTTTTTCTCTCTTTCTCTCTCTCCCATCTCCCCCACTCTTATTTCCCTCTCTCTCCCTCTTTCTTTCTCTCTTTTAATGCCCCCTCTCTCTTTCTCTCTCTCCTCATCTCTCCTCTCTCCCTCCCTTCTCACTCTTTCTCTCTCTTTCCCATCACCCTTTCTTTCTCTCTTCTCCCTCCCCATCTCTCCTTTCTGTCTCCTCTCTTCCTCTCTCATTTCCCCCTCTTTTACTTCCTTCTCTCTCTCTCTGTTTCTCTCTCCTCCTCTCTTCATTTCCCTTTCTCTCTCCATCATCTCCCCCTTTGTTTTTCACATTTCCCTCTCTTCCATCTCTCCCACTCTCACTCCCCTCTTTCTCTCTCATCTTCTCTATTAATTTCTTTCTCTCTCTGTCCTCTTCTCATCTTTCTCTCTCTGTCCTTCCCTTTCTTTCCCCATCTGTATCCTCTCTTATCCCTCTCTCCATCTCTCTCCCTCTTTCTTTCTCATTTTCTATGTCCCCCTTTCTCTTTTTCTCTCTCCCATCTCCCCCACTCTTACTGCCCCCTCTCTCTCTCTCTCTTTCAGTTTCTCTCTCCTCTCTCTTCACTTCCCTTTCACTCTCCATCTATCCCTCATTTTCTTTCTCTCATCTCCCCCCTTTCTTACATCCCTCTCTCTCATCTTCTCTGTTCATTTCTCTCTCTCTCCATCCTTTTCTTATCTTCCTCTCTCTCTCCTTCTCTTTCTCTCCCCATCGTGTATCCTTTCTTATCCCTCTCTCTCTCTCTCTCATCCACCACCCACCCTCTTTCTCTCTCTTCTCCCTCCCCATCTCTCCTTTCTATCTCCTCTCTTCCTCCCCATCTGTCCCTCATTTTTACTCTCATTTCCCCCTCTCTTACTTCCTTCTCTCCTCCTCTCTCTTCACTTCCCTTTATCTCTCCATCTATCCCTCCTCTCTCCTCTCCCTCTCTCCATCTAACTCCCTTTCTTTTCCACCTTCCATCTCCCCCTTTCTTACATCCCTCTCTCTCATCTTCTCTATTAAATTAATTTCTCTCTCTCCATCCTTTTCTCATCTTCCCCTCTCTCTCCATCTTTATCCTTTCCCTATCCCTCCCCTCTCTCTCTCATCTCTCCTTTCTATCTCCTCTTTTCCTCCCCATCTGTCCCTCATTTGTCTCTCATTCCCCCCTCTCTTACTTCCTTCTCTCCTCCTCTCTCTTCACTTCCCTTTCTCTCTCCATCTATCCCTCTTTTTTCACCTTCCATCTCCCTCTTTCTTACATCCCTCTCTGTCTCATCTTCTCCATTAATTTATCTCCTTCTCTCTCCACCCTTTCCCCATCTTCCTCTCTCTCTCCTTCCCTTTCTTTCCCATCTGTATCCTTTCTTATCCCTACCCTCTCTCTCTCTCGTCCACCACCCTCCCTCTTTTTCTCTTCTCCCTCCCCATCTCTCCTTTCTATCTCCTCTCTTCCTCCCCCATCTGTCCCTCATTTTTTTTCTCTCATTTCCCCCTCTCTTACTTCCTTCTCTCTCAGTTTCTCTCTCCTCCTCTCTCCACTTCCCTTTCTCTCTCCATCTATCCCTCCTCTCTCCTCTCCCTCTCTCCATCTAACTCTTTCTTTTTCACCTTCCATCTCCCTCTTTCTTACATCCCTCTCTGTCTCATCTTCTCCATTAACTTCTCTACTTCTCTCTCCACCCTTTCCTCATCTTCCTCTCTCTCTCCTTCCCTTTCTCTCCCCATCTGCATCCTTTCTTATCCCTACCCTCTCTCTCTCTCGTCCACCACCCTCCCTCTTTTTCTCTTCTCCCTCCCCATCTCTCCTTTCTATCTCCTCTCTTCCTCCCCCATCTGTCCCTCATTTTTTTTCTCTCATTTCCCCCTCTCTTACTTCCTTCTCTCTCAGTTTCTCTCTCCTCCTCTCTCCACTTCCCTTTCTCTCTCCATCTATCCCTCCTCTCTCCTCTCCCTCTCTCCATCTAACTCTTTCTTTTTCACCTTCCATCTCCCTCTTTCTTACATCCCTCTCTGTCTCATCTTCTCCATTAACTTCTCTACTTCTCTCTCCACCCTTTCCTCATCTTCCTCTCTCTCTCCTTCCCTTTCTCTCCCCATCTGCATCCTTTCTTATCCCTACCCTCTCTCTCTCTCGTCCACCACCCTCCCTCTTTTTCTCTTCTCCCTCCCCATCTCTCCTTTCTATCTCCTCTCTTCCTCCCCCATCTGTCCCTCATTTTTTTTCTCTCATTTCCCCCTCTCTTACTTCCTTCTCTCCTCCTCTCTCTTCACTTCCCTTTCTCTCTCCATCTATCCCTCTCTCTCATCTTCTCCATTCATTTCTCTCCTTCTCTCTCCACCCTTTCCCCATCTTCCTCTCTCTCTCCTTCCCTTTCTTTCCCATCTGTATCCTTCCTCGTCCCTCCATCTCGTCTCGGAGCGTCGGGCCGGTGGTGGCGTTCGTCTCTGGGGTTTTCTCTTTTGTGTCCGGTGTGGCGGTGCTGTCAGCTCGGTGCACAGTGCGTTACAATAGAGCACTGCAGAGGTCTTTAGCGTCCTCGTGCAGGGGAGCGCCGCACTAAACTGTCACTCCACGCCACAATGACCTTATAAGGGAGACACCCGCTCGGCTCGGCTCAGTCTCGAACCGCTGCCTCATAATTATTTAGCAGTCAAATCTCAAAGGGGGTTTTCTATGAAGTTGGAGCGCATTAGAAAGCAGCTCGTACGCTCAGGACAGTATCAAAGGATAAAACACCGCGGCTAAAGGCTGGAGCTTTGAAACAACACGTGCATTTTACTTCAATTATCAGTATTATCGGCCCGTCTTAGTCTGAGTCACTGATCTTGACTTGGTTTAATCTTGTTCTAAACCGGGCTGAGGTCTCGGTTTAGTCGCGATGTGGTTTGTTTGTGCACGTTTGATCTTTATGTGATACAGGATGTCGGCGGCTCAGGGGTTGGAGCTTTCAACTACCAACCGCTCACCCATTCACACACACTCAGATCTGATCACTCTATGTACTTCTGCTGTTTTATGTACTTTACTAATACGAGCTACTGTCACTACTCCATCCCAGCTCTGATTACTTAGTGCTTAGTGTTTTGTGTCGTTGGGCAAGACCAGTGTTGGGGAAGTTACTAAAAACATGTGTTTGCTTCTTTAAAAAGTAATCCCTTAACTTTGGTAACTTTACATTGCTTTGGTAACTTTTTGGTGGTAAACTCCATCTAAAGCTAAATACCGATGAGACCGATAGTCGACAAGAACAGAAAAGGAAAGAGAGTTCAAGAGGATATGAAACCGTTAAGAGGTAAACAGGTGGGGTGTGTACAGACTCCCAGGGGATTCAACTCTGCAGGCAATGGACGTCCACTTGGTGCTGGAGGATCCCCTCGAGGGACCTTCTCCTCGCAAGGCTCAAGGGATCAGTGTGGATCAGTGCCCCCTGCGCCCTCTTAACCCCAGGGGGGGACGGGACCCCTGCTCCCGGCTCGACCCTCGACCGGGACAGACTGTCCTCAGTGCATTGTGATGCCAGGACAGAAAAGTACACCAAAAAAGCAACATTGCGCTAAATTGAAAAAGGAACTCCAAATTGTCATTACCTCTGTCATGGAGATTATGCGATCGAATCAGTTTATTGATTGATTGATTTATTTGTCTGTGGACAGAATTTCTCAGAAAGTAGGATGGACGGATCTTCATGAAATTTTTACCAGATGTAGATCTTGGCCCAAGGACGACTCCATTAAATTTTGGTGTTGATCCGGACCTGGAGTCTGGATCTGGATCTACAATCTTAGTGAGATTTCTTGGAAACTACTAGTCGGATCTTCATGAAATTGTCACCAGAGGTAAATCTTGGTGCAGGGACGACTCTGTTATAATGTTGGTGATGATCCGGATCCAGATCTGGATTCTGTGTCCACGTCATCCCTTGGCGGAGATCAGAAATCTCGGATTGCTCTTGTTAGTAATGCTTTACAATATTTTAATCCGAAAAAAGGAGTTGCGTTACTGTAACACATTACACCAAAAACTCCAGCCATGTGTAAATCAGTTTTGCCCCAGTACAAATCTATTTAAAAGGAGCTGTTAGGGTAAAAATTAGATCACTGTGCACCGTCTGCATTTAAATATAATATCGCATTTTCATCATCATGAATCAGGAAGTAGGTCTGTTGTGCTGTTAACATGCTAGCTGTTATTAGTATTACTCTGCTCAGAGTTTTGAACGGCGTTTATGAACTAATGGTGAATAATAAGTTTGCGAGGAAACCATTATGAAAGTGACAAAGAAGTTTTGAGCACAGAAAATAAGTGAATATGATCTAGTTCTGGTTTTTTTTAAGATAGTAAAAATCAGCATCTTAAACTGTCTGCCAAGGCTAATGCATTATTGGTTTGAGGAAATGTCAGTGCATCTCCTAAAGAAAACCTTTTCATCGGGTTAAAAAGGAAAATGTAATTGAAAACCCAAGTGAAAGCAACCAAACAGCACATTATGTCGAACACGCCTCAGTCTCCTCCTCCTCCTGCGCTCACTCTGTCGCTGGACCTGCTACAAAAGCCCTGAAAATGTGCAGCAAACATCCACTGCCTCAGAGCTCTTCCTATTAGCGACCTGGAGGTGAGAGCGTCTCCGTGACCCTAATTCAAAGCTCCGTCAGCCCCCGACCCCAATTCTCTCAGTTCTGTGGGACTATTGTATATCCCTGCCCCGGCTACAGCTCCACGCGCACTTCAAACCTCAGTGTATAAAGAGGTTTTCTATGATGTCAGAGGTGCAGCGTCTCAGAGCTGACGGCCAGTTTGAAGGTTACAGGGAAATGACGGCGTAATGACAAGTGTGACGGTTTGATTTGAGCGACGACTTGTGTGCTTTTGATTTGAAAATGTGTCGGATTAAACGTGACTTTATACGTGTTTTAGTGAACTGTGGAAAAAATGATGAATACATGAATATAGATTTGTAGTGGTAGAGGAAGTAGCAGTAATAGTAGTAGTAGTGATACTGGTAGTGGTAATAATAGTAGTATTTGTAGTAGTGGTAGTAGTAGTAGTAGTAGTAATTGTAATAATAATGGTAGTAGTAATAGTGGTACTGGTAGTAGTGTTAGTAGTAGTGTAGTGGTAGAGAAAGTGGTTGTAGTAGTAGCAGTAGTCATAGTGGTTGTTGTAACAGTGGTAGTACCAGTACCAGTAGTAGAAGTAGTACTGATACTGGTAGTGGTAGTAATAGTAGTATTTGTAGTAATGGTAGTGGTATTAGTAGTAGTTATTGTTGTTGTAGTAAAAGCAGCAGTAGTAGTAGTATTAGTAGTAGTAGTTGTTGCAGTAGTAGTATTAGTAGGAGTAAGTAGTAGTAGTGGCTGTAAAAGTAGTAGCAATGGTACCAGTAGTTATAATAGTAATAGTAGTATATTATAATATAGTATAGTATATATAGTATATTATAATATAGGATTAGTATAATAGTAGTAGTAGTAGTAGTACTGGTAGTAGTAGTGGTAGTAGTAGTAGTAGTAGTAATAGCAGTGGTAGTAATTGTTGTAGTAGTGGCAGTAGTAATAATAATAAAAATGGTAGTAACAGTTGTAGTAGTATTAATAAATAAATAAACGCGGTACTTTCATTTTTAAATCCTTCCTTTTTTATCTGTACCCGTCACTCAGAAGCAGAACTTCAGTCCTCCCGCCTGAACATTTACCTGTAAAAGATGAAACTTTTTTTTGTAAACTTTACTCTTACTGCACCAGCTTCAGTGTTTGTCGATCGTCATTTTTGTGCGGTGAAACTCAGATCAGTTTTATGCACAGCTTTATGAGACAATACCAAATGATTTGAAAGTTTGTTTTTCTTGACATGATTTAGTTTCTCTCATTGTTCGGTTTATTCTTTGAAACACCAGATTTTTTTGGATTATTTAGTGTTTTGTCCTTCCAACTGCCAGAACTTCAAATTACATAAATCTATTGTTACGCGGGATATTTGCTTGTTAAGGCACGACTTTGTACTTTACATAGTGTGGAACCTTTCAAATAATGAAATAATGAATTTGATAGAAAAAAGCTGATGATTGTAATTTCACATTGCCTTTTTTCTGCTGAAGATTGCCTTTGCATTTCTATTTTTTGGGCGATTAAAACGCTTTAAAAAATCACCAAAAAAAACCCCAAACAAGTAAATAAATTATTTATAAAGGAACAAAGTGGAAGGAGAGGATGAAGAAAAAACAGGGAAAGAAAGAAAAGAAAGGGAGAGAAACAAAAGCTAATTATGATTTATTACAAGAATAAGTATGCTTTTTTTTTCCCCTTTTCTTTTTTTTTTCTTTTTATTACTCCAGCTCCTGTCAAGTCAAAATGTCTAATGCTTTTAACGTCTCTAATATCACAGTGAATAAATAAAAAACAAAAAAAAGAATTACACATCTTCAGACCCATTAACATTGTGATTCTTTGATGCACATTTGGCTTGGCTGCGATTCTCTTGGATGCGGCGTGTGCGGGGGCGTTAATGATTCATAAATAGCGTTATAAATATATTATAATATGTTTAAAAGGATCTGGATGAAGTCCGCGCTCTGCCAAGTCGAACCGCGCCGCCTTTTCTATGTCGCCGTAATATTTACCTACATCTATCTGCACGGTAAATGGGTCTGCCGATGTTAATAACGTCCTTTAATGGCGTTCGGAGCCGCTGCTTTGTAAATGTTTGCTAATTCGTTGGAGTGGACGGTTATTAGCAAAGCCGCACGTTTGGAGAGTCTCTGAACGCCGACACCAGCTCCAGTGTTTAGAGTAATAGCTTTAAGAGAGAGAGAGAATACAACTTTCACAAAGCATTTTATAAGGCGGTTCAGTAAGTACCACATAAGAACGTTTTTAGTTTAGTTTCGGAGTATGATCAGCTCTAAACCAGGTCTAAAACTGGACTAGTATGGGTCTAAAATGGGAGCACACTGTTATAGAAGTCCTTATTAAGCATTTTAAAGAGATAGTTTGGGGTTTTTAACATGAATCTGTACGTCGTCCCCGTCATCAGTGTGGTGCAAAAACACTGATTTACCCCCGACTGCAACGTAATGAGCTGAGTTCTCGCCCGGTTTTGGTACCGACGAAAGTAGTTCCGGCAAGTTGGGGTCGTGAAAATAAAGCGCTTTTCTTCCCCAAACAATATGTGTTCAAAAGAGCGACACATTTGCATCACAAAAAATCGACAAAAAAGTCAGAGTCCGTATTTGCTTGGTGCTGTTTTCTCTCCGTTCGTATCATTGCGCTGCTGCGAGCTGAGAACTGCACATGAGTCCAGCACTTTTTTCAGTACATGAGAGCTAACGTGAGAGCTAATGCGAGACAGTGATAAGTATATAAGCTTGTGTAAGTTCTCGGTGTCATAGTCAGACATGTTGCCGTTAACTTTCCGAGCCATAAACACAGTGAAATAGTAGTGATTGTCACCTGGTGGCAGCGCAGTGATACAAACGGAGAGAAAATAGCACCAAGCAAATACGGAGTCTGACTTTTTTGTCGATTTTGTGATGCAAATGTGTCACTCTTTTGAACACATATTGTTTGCGCTTTATTTTCAAGACCCTGACTTGCTGGAACTACTTTCATCAGCACCAAAACCGGGCGAGAACTCGGCTCACGGGGCTGTCGGGGGTAAGTCGGTGTTTATGCACCACATACAGATTCATGTCAAAACCCCCAAACTTTCCCTTTAAAGCAGCAAAGGAGAAATTCAGTTTTGTCAACCGGACTAAAGTTTCTTTTTTGATGAAATATGTTTCATGGCTCATCCAAGCTGCTTCTTCAGTTCTGTCCAGTTGACAGAAGTTGTCCTTCGCCGTGGATCCTGCCTGAATGACTGAGGGATTTTGCAAACAACTAAAATCCAGCCAAGTTAAGATCACTTCAATCAAGAAATGCTATTATGATTTAAGTAAATTTCACTTGGAATAAAACTTTTTGTTCTTATAATATGAAAATACATCTTGGTACGTTTTAAAATAAGAAAAAAAACATCAAATCAACTCGAACCTAAAATAAGAAACAAAATCATTAAGAAAAACACATTTACTCCATTGGTAGATAATTTTATTTGTGCGGTTGAATCTTCTCAGATAAATTAAAATGTTCTCAATTTAAGTCATATTAACTGGCATAGATATTGGTTTTCTCAGTGAAAGCAGCTCAAAAAATGCATTATGTGACTTGTTTTGATGGAGAATCTGCCGCTCGCTTGTCTCCACACGGCAAAAAAACATGGACTAAACCAAGACTAAACCAGGACATGCACAGATTTCCCAAATATGCACAGATTTCCATCCTACGCACACAGATATTTTTGAAATCTTTTTTTCTGCTCATGGTTCATCTGATTACTCACGTCAGATTTTGCGGTTTGTGTGACATTTAAATCATCTTAAAGGTCCAAAAATCAAATAACAATCAAATGATGGTGCGTAGGAAATAAATGACAGATATTTTTAACGCTGTACTGTGAAATATTTCTGTCAAAGTAAAAATATCTGCAAACAGGTGGCACCCGAAAAGTAACATACAATAGTGCCGCTTTCAGGAGACTACTTTGAAAACCACTCAGATAATGCTTTCCATAATGCCTTGATATAAGCATGATCTTCATCCATTATTTTGATCAATATATTGTAGACAACCTGACTGGGGCTTCAGGAAGACCGATATCCTCCATACGGGGTTTGTGCGGTTTAGATCAATACGATCTCAGGAAATAAAGGATTCTACATGACCAAAAAGTGGTAATAAATCTCTTATTTATTTTACAAGAAACATTATGGAATCTGTGTGAAATTGCATCTGTCATGACAAATATATCCCCAAATGTTTTAACTTCACTTTAACTCCGGTGCGAGTGTTGATGGGGAGCAAAGAAAATGAAAAAGATAAAGCATAATCTTACTTATTTTATTTTATTTTGTATCTTAATTATTCTTGCATTTAACAAGAACATCACTGGTTGAGCGGTCAGATCCACAGACCCACAGGTTGGCAGTTTGATTCCGGCTTCCACAGATGAATGGTGTTGTTGTGTCCTTGAGCAAGACACTTAACCCTCCTCGTCCCCAGTGTGCACAGACAGTATGGAGGTGAATGGATGTTGTTGTTTTTGTAAAGTGCTTTTTGTGGTTTGACGGTGAAAAAATCCTGTATAAAAATGTGTCTTCAACTTCAGTTTGATGAGGGGTAAAGAAAAAAAAAAAAAAAAAAACGTAATTTTATGCATTTAATTTCACTTTGTATCTTAATTATTCTTACAAACAATTGGGTTTTCAATACTGTATTTTATGCTGATCTATGGGTCAATGACATATAAGGATTTCAAATGTTGTTTCTATTGAACTTTTTCAAATATTTACAATGTCAGGAGCATAAATCTATGTT